>SJYC01010704.1:0-13601 GCA_006408675.1 Madoqua kirkii | reverse complement strand
CTGGCATATTGAGTGCAGCACTTTCACAGCCTCATCTTTCAGGATTTGAAACAGCTCAACTGGAATTCCATCACCTCCACTAGCTTTGTTTGTACTGATGCTTTCTGAGGCCCACTTGACTTCACATTCCAGGATGTCTGGCTCTAGGCGTGTGATCACATCATCATGATTATCTTGGTCATGAAGATTATGTAGTAGCCGTCTACATATTTATTCAAAAATATTCAGACATATTTGGGCCTGCACTGTTCAGACCCATGTTGTCCAAGGATCGACTGTACTATTCCATTTTATAGAAAGGACTTGAGCATCCACAGATTTTGGTATCTGCTGGGGATTTTAGAACCAATTTCCTGTGAGTACCATTGAGGGATGATTGCATACTATATAGTATTGTTAATCACAATCACATTGATACATTAGATCTCTAGAACAAGATGATTATCTTGTATAAATGAAACTTGAAACTCTTTGATCAATATCTCCCACTTCCCTCTTGCCACTCCAGCCCATGGCAGCCTCCATCCTACTCTCTGCTTTTATGATTCTGGCCATTTTAGATTCCACATAAAAGTGAGATCACACAGTGATCTGTGTCCGGCTTTCTGTGCTTGACTTACTTCACTTAGCCTGATATTTGCCAGGTTCATCCACACTGTCTCAAATATCAGGATTTCAGTATTTTTAAGATTGAATAATATTCCAATCTGTGTATATATGCTTCCATTCATCTGTGGACTATTACTTTGTTTTCACATCTTGGTTATTTTGAGTAATGCTGCAATAGATATGGGAATGCAGATATCTCTCCAAGATCCTGATTTCATTTCCTTTGAATATGTAACCAGAAGTAAGATTTCAGTGTCAGCTGAGAGGTTTATTTTTTGAAGATTTCTATATTATTTTCCATAATAATTGTGCCTATTTATATTCTCAACCATGGTACACAGGATTTCTTATTTTCCACTATTACAACGTTCTTATTTTCCACAATTACAGCTATTTACAACTATTTCCCATCAACAGTTGTAATCACTTGTCTTTTTGACAAAGCCATTCTAACAAACATGAGGTGATATTGTGGTTTTAATTTACATTTTCCTGATGATTTTTGATGAGCAGTTTTTAATATACCAATTGACCACATATATATATATATATATATATATACATACATACATACATATTCAGATTCTTTGCTCATTTTTCAGTTTATTTAGGATTTGGGTGTTTTTGTTTTTGTTTTTTTCTTGTTGGGTTTTTGTTTGTTTGCTGTTTTCTATTGAGTTCTATGAGTCCCTTGTATTCTTTGGATATTAACTTCTCTTCAGATACGTGGTTTGCAATTTTTTTTCCATTCCATAGGTTGCCTTTTCATTCTGTTGCTTATTGATTGTTCCCTTTCCTGTGCAGAAGCTTGTTAGTTTGACACAATCCTATTTGTTTACTTTTGCTTTTGCTACCAACTCCAAGATGCATAATTAAAATAAAATTAAAAAATCACTGCCCAGAACAAAGTCAAGATGCTTATATTCTCTAGAGGGAGATGAAAAGAAGCAATAAATGTAATAAATAAGAAAAATATACCACATATTGAAGTATAATAATAATGGAAAGAAAAAGCAAAGCTAAGTAAAAGTGATCAAGAGGGCCAAGAACTTTAAAAAGCCTGGCAAAAGCAATCTTCATTGAGATGTAAACATTTGAGGAAACACTTGAAAAAGATGAAAAACATGATATAAAATTTTGATGTGGTGATCAGAGACTAATGGATAATTTAGAAAAAGTATAAATTTCTCTTTTGAGAGTGTCATTGACATTTAAGTCCATCCTAAAGGAAAAGAAAAGAAAAAATAAATAAACACTGGCATACTTTACTAAAAATAATTTTGATTGCAAAGAAAATTTTATAAATTCATTTTTATCTTTTACTGATTGATCAGGTAGAATAAAGAATTAAATTTAGATTCCCATCTGGTGAGACCCCTGGAATATACACAACATAGAACGTTGATTTTAGGAATTTGTAGTTGACATTTGAATTCCATAATTTTTCTTATGTAAATTAAAATGTTCTTAATCCTGATGATTCACCTCCCAAACTCAATGTCCTAGAAGATGCATGTTCAATAATAGAATTTTAACTTTTTGAGTCTTTATATAGATGCTATTATGTTCCTGTCGAAATACTGTTTTACCAATTAATATTTTTAAAATGTTTTGAGACTAACAAACTTTTGAGAACATGAACCATTACTTTTAATGACTAGTATTTTATACTCTATAGTTCTTTGAAACAGTTGGAAACTGATAAATATTTTTGACTGATATTTTCAAATAGAAAGGCAAATGTGCACATGTCATTTCCTTTTTTATTTCATTTGGGCAACTTGCAGATGCAGTTAGAAATTCCTATTTATATAGAACTAAAGATGATTACATTGTTTTTCTTTTTTATTAAAAAATAGCTATAATTTATTGAGCACCTACTATTTACAAGATTCACCTCAATGCTTCATATATATTCTCTTTTTTTAAATTAATTATTTATTGGGGGATAATTGCTTTACAGAACTTTGCTGTTTTCTGTATGTGCTTAAGAGTGGAATTGCTGGGTCATATGGTGGTTTTATGCATAGCTTTTTAAGGAATCTGTATACATCTTCCATAGTGGCTGTATCAATTTATATTCCCACCAACAGTGTAAGAGCATTCCCTTTTCTCCATGCCTCCTCCAGCATTTATTGTTTGTAGACTTTTTGGTGATGGCCATTCTGACTGGTGTGAGGTGATATCTCATGGTAGTTTTGATTTCCAGTTCTCTTATAATGAGTGATGTTGAGCATCTTTTCATGTGTTTGTTGGCTATCTGTATGCCTTCTTTGGGGAAATGTCTCTTTAGGTCTTTTTCCACCTTTTTCATTGAGTTGTTTTTTTGATATTGAGTTGTATGAGCTGCTTGAATATTTTGGAAACTAATCCTTTGTCAATTTTTCCATTGCTATTATTTTCTCCCACTCCAAGGGTTGTCGTTTCACCTTTCTTATAGATTCCTTTGTTGTGCAAAAGCTTTTACATTTAATCAGGTCCTATTTGTTTACTTTTGTTTATATTTCCATTACTCTAGGAGGTGAGTCATAGAGGATGTTGCTTTATGTCATCGAGTGTTCTGCCTTTGTTTTCCTCTAAGAGTTTTATAGTTTCTGGTTTTACATTTAGGTCTTTAATCCAATTTTGAGTTTATCTCTGTGTATGGTGTTAAGAAGTGTTCTAATTTCATTTTTTATATGTAGCTGTCAAGTTTTCCCAGCACCAATTGAAGAGGCCATCTGTGCTCCATTGTATATTATTGCCTCCTTTGTCAAATAAAAGTACCCATAGGTGCATGGGTTTATTTCTAGGCTTTCTATCTTGTTCCATTGGCCTATATTTCTGTTTTTGTGCTAGTATCATACTGTCTTGAGGACTGTAGCTTTGTAATATAATCTGAAGTCAAGCAGGTTGATTCCTCCAGCTCCATTCTTCTTTCTCAAGATGGCTTTCAGAGTTTTTTCATTTCCAAATGGAACCAGTCTGTTGTTCCATGTCCAGTTCTAATTGTTGCTTCCTGACCTGCATAGAAGTTTCTCAAGAGGCAGATCAGGTGGCCTGGTATTCCCATCTCTTCAAGAATTTTCCACAGTTGATTGTGATCCACACAGTCAAAGGTTTTGGCATAGTCAATAAAGCAGAAATAGATGTTTTTCTGGAACTCTTGCTTTTTCCATGATCCAGCGGATGTTGGCAATTTGATCTCTGGTCCCTCTGCCTTTTCTAAAACCAGCTTGAACATCAGGGAGTTCACGGTTTGTGTATTGCTAAAGCCTGGCTTTGAGAATTTTGAGCATTACTTTACTAGCATGTGAGATGAGTGCAATTGTGCAGTAGTTTGAGCATTCTTTGGCATTGCCTTTCTTTAGGATTGGAATGAAAACTGACCTTTTCCAGTCCTGTGGTCACTGCTGAGTTTTCTAAATTTGCTGGCATATTGAGAGCAGTACTTTCGTAGCATCATCTTTCAGGATTTGAAATAGCTCCACTGGAATTCCATCTCCTCTGCTAGCTTTGTTCATAGTGATGCTTCCTAAGGCCCACTTGACTTCACATTCCAGGATGTCTGGCTTTAGGTGAGTGATCACACCATCGTGATTATCTGGGTCGTGAAGATCTTTTTTGTACAGTTCTGTGTATTCTTGCCAACTCTTAATATCTTCTGCTTCTGTTAGGTCCATACCATTTCTGTCCTTTATCGAGCCCATCTTTGCATGGAATGTTCCCTTGGTATCTCTAATTTTCTTGAAGAGATCTCTAGTCTTTCCCATTATTTTCTTTTCCTCTATTTCTTTGCATTGATTGCTGAGGAAGGCTTTCTTATCTCTCCTTGCTATTCTTTGGAACTGCATTCAGATGTTTATATCTTTCCTTTCTTCCTTTGCTTTTCACAGCTATTTGTAAAGCCTCCTCAGCCAGCCATTTTGCTTTTTTGCATTTCTTTTTCTTGAGGATGGTCTCGATCCCTGTCTCCTGTACAGTGTCATGAACCTCATTCCATAGTTCATCAGGCACTGTATCAGATCTAGTCCCTTAAATCTATTTCTCACTTCCACTGTATAATCATAAGGGATTTGATTCAGGTCATACCTGAATGGTCTAGTGGTTTTCCCTACTTTCTTCAATTAGGTCTGAATTTGGCAATAAGTTCATGATCTGAGCCGCAGTCAGCTCCCAGTCTTGTTTTTGCTGACTGTATAGAGCTTCTCCATCCTTGGCTGCAAAGAATATAATCAATCTGATTTCGGTGTTGTCCATGTGTAGAGTCTTCTCATGTTGTTGGAAGAGTGTTTGCTATGACCAGTGCGTTCTCTTGGCAAAACTCTATTAGCCTTTGCCCTGCTTCATTCCGTATTCCAAGGCCAAATTTGCCTGTTACTCTGTTTCTTGACTTCCTATTTTTGCATTCCAGTCCTCTATAATGAAAAGGACATCTTTTGGGGGTGTTAGTTCTTACTTTTTATTAAATCTTTCTTCCCATTTTATTTATTTTACTGAAGTATACTAGATTTTGGGCTTCCCTTGTGGCTCAGCTGGCAAAGAATCCGCCCTCAATGTGGGAGACCTGGGTTTGATTCCTGGATTGGGAAGATCTGTGGAGAAGGGAAAGGCTACCCACTTCCAGTATTCTGGCCTGCAGAATTCCATGGACTGTTTAGTTAATTGGGTCACAAAGAGTCAGACACAACTGAGCAAATTTCCCATACTTTATTTAGTGTTTCGGGTATATAGCAAAGTGATTCAGTTGTATATTTCTTTTTCAGATCCTTTTCCATTATAGACTACAAGACATTGAATATAGTTCCATGTGTTTTACAGTAGTCCTTGTTGGTTATTTCATATATAGGAGTATGTATCTGTTACTTCATATTTATTTATCCTCCTTCCTTTCCCCATTGGTAACTATAAATCTGTATTTTGTGTAAGTCTGTTTCTGTTTTTTAAAGTTCACTTGTTTCATTTTTAGGATTCCACATATAAGTGATATATTTTTCCTTCTTTGACATAGTATGATAATCTCTATGTCCATCCAGTGGCATTATTTCAATTTTTTATGGCTAATATTCATATATATGAATATGTATCATAAAATTTTATATATATATATATATATATACATACTTTATCCATTCATTTGTTGATGGACATTTATGTTGCTTCCACGTCTAAACTATTGTAAATAGTGCTGCAGTGACCACTAGGGTACTTGTCTTTAAGTAGTTTTTGTCCTCTCTGGATATATGCCTAGGTGTGAGATTGCTGGATCAGGCAGTAAATCTTTTCAACAATTTCCATACTGTTTCCATAATGGCTGCACCAATTTACATTCCCACCTATTGTAGGAGGGCTCCCTTTTGTCCACACCCTCTCCATTTATTTGTAGATTATTGATGCATTTATTACTTATGCATTATTTGTATTATTTATGTAATTATTGAGCATTATTCGTAGATTTTTGATGATAGCCATTCTGAACTGTATGAGATGGTACCTTATTGTAGTTTTGAGTTTCTCTAATTAGGGATGTTGAGCACCTTTTCATGTGCCTGTTAGCCATCTTTATGTCTTGGCAGGTATTTCTGCTGATGGGGAGGTTTGGTTAATGCATAATGCAGGTACATAGTGCATAGCGGAATGGAGAGGAAGCCTAAAAGCAGAGAACGTTCTGTTTTTGTTTTTGTCTTGCCGTAAAATACACATGTTATTTCACATCTCTTTTATAGGGGCACTAATCCCATTTGTGAGGGCTTCACCCTCTTGCAGTCACCTTCCAAAGGCCCCACTTCCAAATACAAACACATTGGGGATTAGGTGTCAACATATGACTTTCAGTGGAATGTTCACTTCCAATCCATAGCTAGTGTAAAATGGTGTTTACTATAGATTTTGTTAGATATGGACCCTTTTCTTATATTAAGAAGTTCCTCTCTGTCCCCAGGTTTCTAAGACTCCTTCAAACATCTTGAAGAGATTCTGAACTTTATTAAAATTTGTATTCTATCCTTTGATTTTTCTTATTATCAATATGGTTGTTTAAATGTTAAGCCAACCTAGCCTTCCTGAAGTAGATCCAACTTGGTCTTGATGAAGTTTTTCCTTTTATATTGTCATTTTGGGTTTGTATGGGATTTTTCACATGTTTATGAATGAGATTGGGTATGTATAGATCTGCAGTGATGTTTCCGTCTTGACATGTCTTTTTTTGCTCTCTAGATGAGACCTGACAGGGGCTTATCAATCTTTCAGATTTTAAAAAATCCAACTTTTGTCATTGTTGACCCTATTATGCTTGTTTTCTATTTTCTGTGATAGGTTTTGCTTTAAATTTTCTGCTCATTTATTTGCTATTGGAAAGCAATCTTAGTTTTTCCTAGATTCTTAGGACTATAACATATAAGCACAACTTCAGCAGCATGCTTTTTATATATAGTTTTCCATTCACTTTCTTGACACTTTAATGATCTTTTAACAGAAGATAAGCCATTAATGATCTGTACAGTATTGCTTGGTCCAATCTCATACTAAAAGGAACCCTCTGTTGAATTCCAGAATTGTTTAAAGCCCAGAGTGCAGTGGTTCCTAATCTAGATCCCCCACATCACAGTAATTTTTACCCTGGACGTATCAATAGATTAAAAAGCACAATTCAGTACTTGAAAAATCCCAGGGGGATGTGGCTGACAGATAGAAAATTAGGATTCAAATCACTCTCATTTCACAGATTAACAAAATAAAGCCAAGAAAGGAAAAAACCTGCTAACTTTCACTCAGTAAGTTTAATGACAACACTCAATACAATGGAGTACAAAATAGGATAACACACCTTCGGGTAACTGACATGTCCTTTATTTTATGTTGTCCTATTAGAGTTTTATTTACACCAATACTGTGATATGCTTAAGATATAGATCAGTAAATAACGATATTAAAGATACCAGTACAGAAAATTCTTTCAGTAAATTAAAGCAAAAACCAAAGCTCTGGAACAAGACAAGCCTTAAAGTGTGTGGATATACCCAGGGAACTCCTCTTGCAAGCTATATCCCAGGTCTCTGATCTCAGTGACCCTATTGAATAAGCACATCAACCAAGAAAGGCCAGCAAAAGGTTTTAAGAGGTAAGCAAATGTAGACTTACTTTGTAATACACAAAATGCTAATTTCAGTAGATCCATTAAAATAGAGAACTCTGAGAAAGATCATCAATAAAAGTCACTCAGCCCAAGTTAATGTTAGATATCTGTTTTTACAGCACTATTTTTAATCTATATAAACAAGTTCAAATTTTTTAGTAGTTTCTTAAACTTTATAGAAAACCCACTACAATTTATAACTTATTAACATAAGCATACATGAACTACCTTTATAATAGAAACAGTTGTTCAAATGTTAATAAGGTGCTATCTGTGGTCCTAAATAGGCCACTTCCATCTAATAATAATGGATCATCATAATAACTACATAAATGTATCATGGTAAATAGAACAACTATATACATGAGCCATACTTGAGGCTCCAACAGTCATAGGTATGAGGTGATCACAGGACATCCACTTCTAAAGCCTCAACAATGCACGCAGCAGAAGGACGGTCTTTAGGATCTTCATTAGTGCATACGGAGAAGAGCTCAATTACTTTCTGGTATGTTTCATCCAGTTCCTCCATATTAATAGGTGGCCTAGTTCCCAAAGCTGCATAGTATGCATCATCATCAAAGTCACTTTCATCAAAAGTTTTATCTGCTCATGAAGGAGTTAGAAACAATTTAAAATCACTTGAAATCATGGAAAAGTTTAGCAACTGCTCATACTCACTGTCCTGAAATAATTCATCATCCAATATGCTTTTCATTTTACACAGGCAGTCTCTTCAACTGTCCTGCCATGGTGTAGATTAATTATTGTCAGGAATTTAAAGGTTAACCACCCCAATCCCCTTACTAGGGTAGCTTTCCAACTATTTTCTCAGGCAAGAGGAGTTTTTAAGGTAATTTCTTGTTCCTCTGGATTTTCTCAGTTTATCTCCCTGTTCTCAATCTACATCTCATTTGTATGAGATTAAACCAGTGTTCTCCAGGTAAGAACACTGGAGTGGGTAGCCATTCTCTTCTTAAAGTTTAAGAAGATCCCAGAGGATCTTCCCTAGAGGGGAAGAACCCAGGTCTCCCACATTGCAGGCAGATTCTTTACCATCTGAGCTACCAGGGAAGCCCCAATTTATAAATTATTCCTTAGTTCAAACTGAGAGATTGGGATTTAAAAATAAGTAGTCATACCTTCATCATCATCATCATCTGGAAGATTAATGTGGGAATGGATAAAGTCATCATTTCCCACAGAGTAAGACCAAAGGCAAATATGTCTGCCTTGTCAGTAATAATACCGTCCTCCTCCAGAGCTTCCTTAGGTTTCCAAGGCTCAGTGCCAATGTAACAGGCCTCAGGGTCAGTCACTGAAACAAGATACAGGCAAACTGATCAAAAGGGCAAGCACCAGAAAACACTAAGAAAGGCAAACTACCCAAAGAAAAATGGGCAAAGTTATTTAACAGATAGTTTAAAGGTTAATAAATATAGCCAGTAAACATGAAAATACATTCAACCTCGTAAAAAGAGGTTTTCTCTATCAGATTGTTAAATATTCAAAAAGCTAGTCAGTAGGCAAGGGTGTAGAGAAACAATTCTCTTAGAAAGGGGCATAAACGTAGATTGTGGATATCTGGAGTACAGACTTGAGCCAGACTGCCTCACCTGGGTTCAAAGACCTGTGCAAACTCTGTGACCCTGAACAGATCACCTAATCTCTCTCCATTTCTTCCTTTTTCAAACTAAACTGTCTTTCAGCTGAGAGACAGCCACTTTCCTGCATCTAGGATTGCCAGATCAGGGAAGAGGGGACGGTGGAATTACACAGAGGCTCTTAAAGCTTCTCTGCCCAGGAATGACACAGATCCACTCGTGTTTCCACTTAAATGTTAGAGGCAACACCTCAATTTTCATGAGAAGGCCAGCTTTCTAGCTGAAACTGGGATTAGATTGAATTACTAGGTCAATCTGGGAAAAATTAACATCTTAACAGTACTGTCAATCCATAATCATGATCTCTCACTTACTTAATGTCTTAATGCTCTCAGTGAAGTTTTATGGTGTTCAATAAAAAGGTCAAACTTTTGGTTCGACTTATTCTTCAATTATTTTATGCTTTTTGGTGTAGCACCCTCCCACTTCCTCTCATTTATCCCTGGGGGATACATTCCTGGATCCCCAGTGGATGCCTGAAACTAAGGACAGTACCAAACCATATATATATATACACACACACACACACACACAATTTTATATATATATATATACTATTTTTTCCTATATGTGCACATCTTTAATAAAGTTTAAATTAGGCACTATAAGAGTAACAACAAAGATAACAAGACAGAACAATTATAATATACTGTCATAAAAGTTATGAGAATGTAGTCACTCTCAAAATTATCTAACTGTGAAAATGTGTGCCTTCTTAACCATGCACTTAACCACACACTGCGGCCATAACTTTTAAGGTTTGAGGTGTAACAGCAAAACTAGTATGAATATTTTCCTACTTCAAAATTTCAGATAGAAGTTGCAGTAGATCTCAGCAAACTCAGGATCCAATTTTTTTTCTTTCCTTATTAAGTCTAGAGCTTTCACCTTTTCACTTAAAGGAAGCACTTTATGGCTTTTCTTTGGCACATCTGAATTGCCAGCATCACTATACACTTTGGGAACATTATTAAGGGTTACCTGAAGTTAAGCACTGCCATATCGGCAACAGTCATCTGATAACCAAGGTTGGCTGCTGAGGGACCTTCTATCTAGATTAGGAATCTTTAAAGGGTAAGGACTGTGTCCTTTTTTTCCTGTATATCATTACTAGCACAGTGCCTGACTATACATAGTATTAAAAATATCTGGTAAATAACCCAGAAATTACTGTCATTAACATACGGACTTTTCATCAGGAAAAGATTGAAGGCAAAAGGACAAGGGGGCAGTAGGGGATGAGATGGATAGATAGCACCATCAACTGAATGGACATGAATTTGAGCAAACTCCAGGAGACAGTGAAGGACAGAGGAGCCTGGTGTGCTGCGGTCCATGGGGTAGCAGAGTCAGACATGACTTACTGACTGAACAACAACAGCAGTATATCCTTGTAGCTTATTTCATAGATAGTAGTGTATATCTCTTAATTCCCTACCTTTTCTTGTTACTTCCCTCTCCCCACTAGTAATCATCAGTTTGTTCTCGATATCTATTTCTTTTTTGTGATAGTAACATTTTTTAGATTTCACAAGGTGTGCTCAGTTGCTCAGTCCTGTCTACTCTGTGACCCCATGGACTGTAGCCCACCAATCTGCAGGCAAGAATACTGGAATGGGTTGCCATTTCCTTCTTCAGGGTATCTTCCCAACCCAAGGGACTGAACTTGTGTCTCCTGTGTCTACTACATTGGCAGGTCGATTCTTTACAAGTGAGTCACCGGGGAAAAGTCCACATAAAGTGATATCATACTTTATTAAGAAAGCCAAATCAAGAATTTAATATAACTTTTTATTTATTGACAGTAAATGCCATCATATTTACCTTCAAGGAAGCACAAACAGAGAGTTCATGGCTGTACAGGACTGATGCTGCCTGACAGTGAAAATCTAAGCTGTCAACATTTTTACTGGGATTGTTGCTGTTTTTAGTATGCTTTATTTTCAAGGTTGCATGGGTTTTGATTCTTCTGTTACAACTCTTCTGTAAGCGTAGTCCTAGCTTTTGACTTTTGCAGAAATTAATGTAACAGATTAATGTAAAAATACCCATATTGCCCAATTATTTTTTTGGAATGTGTTTTTGGGAATGGAATTACAGGACTGAAGGGCATAAACATTTTTAAGGGTTATTTTTCAGAGAAAATACATGTCTAAACTGCTCTCTGAAAAAGCTACACACTGTGGTATTTAGTATTGCTATTCCTCACCATCTACATACACAGAAGGACTACCTTCTAGACACATAGAAGGACCACGCTTTCTGGCCTGTCATGTTTTTGGGTGAAGCCATTTGACTAGTTCAGGGCAGTGACTTGTGAAAGAAGTGACTTGTGTCATTTCTGAACTGGAACATTTATTTGTCAGGGCAAGACTTTCTAGGGTGGCACTGTACAACAGAACTTCGGTGATAATAAAAATGTTCTTTATCTCAGTATGGTAGTCACTAACTACGCATAGCTACTGAGCACTTGAAATGTGGCTAAGGTGGCTGAGAAAATGAATTTAAAGAATTTTTAATATATTAATTTAAATAGCCATACATAGCTAGTGGCTACTGTAGCAGACAGGCTTCCTGGTACTTCAGTAGTAATGAATCTGCCTGCAACGCAGGAGACGTGGGTTCAATTCCTGGTTCAGGAAGATCCCCTGGAGAAGGAAATGGTAACCCACTCCAGTATTCTCACCTGGGAAATCCCATGGCAGGCTACTGTCCATAGGGTCACAAAGAGTTGGACATGACTGAGTGACTAAACAACAACCAAAAATACTGTAGTGGACAGCGCAGCTCCAGAGCTTTTTTACCTTCCACACAATAATGGACACAATGATGGCAGTATTCCATACAATAGACATCCTAGCATGTTAGGTCCTAATGTGAGAATGACATGGAATGGAACACAAGCCTAGTGGACATGCAGCTTGAAAAATCAGCCTTGCTTGTTTTAAGGTACTGAGGTTTTTGAGAGTTTATGTTACCATAGCAAAACTTATCTTAACCTGAATGATAAATTACAACTTCTATGTAGTTCATGAGAGTATGTTAACCTATACTCTTGCTCATACTAGAATGGGGAAATTTTTCAATGACTTTTTTAGTAGTCATGACTTCTTTTAAAAGGTGGTTTCTACCTCTTGTGTCCTTCTTAAGCCCAACATTAAGGAAATCTTTACCAACAATTTTTTCTATTACTTTTTAAAAAATCTTCAATCTACAGAGATTGGAGTGTGAGAACAGGAAAACAACTTTCTCTAAAATAAAGATACCATCATTTACTAATTCAACTACCTCTTTTCCACTAATACAAAATGTCACCTTTATCATATAACAAATTTCATATATCTTTTGACTCATGTTGAAATTTTCTGTCTAGTTTGGCATTAGTGTCACTGCTTTAACTACTAGTTTCATAATACTTAACATCTCATCAAGAAAATTCCTACTCAACACTTTTTCACAGAATTTTCCTGGCTGTGTTTGAACATGTATCCTCAAGGATAATCTCTATATTCTCTTTGACATGTTCTAAAGTAACATAGATCATACTGGGATATTTCAAAATTTTTAGATCTTTAATTCATTTCTGTTTTCTTTTATGGTTTAATTTTTTTATAATTTCAGCTGAAAACTCAATTTCATAAAGGCTAAATAATGACAGTGTTTTCCTTTGAGTACTTTTAGACCTGTCTCTTATACACATCTGAATGTGTTTTTGGGAATGGAATTACAGGACTGAAGGGCATAAACATTTTTAAGGGTTATTTTTCAGAGAAAATACATGTCTAAACTGCTCTCTGAAAAAGCTACACACTGTGGTATTTAGTATTGCTATTCCTCACCATCTACATACACAGAAGGACTACCTTCTAGACACATAGAAGGACCACGCTTTCTGGCCTGTCATGTTTTTGGGTGAAGCCATTTGACTAGTTCAGGGCAGTGACTTGTGAAAGAAGTGACTTGTGTCATTTCTGAACTGGAACATTTATTTGTCAGGGCAAGACTTTCTAGGGTGGCACTGTACAACAGAACTTCGGTGATAATAAAAATGTTCTTTATCTCAGTATGGTAGTCACTAACTACGCATAGCTACTGAGCACTTGAAATGTGGCTAAGGTGGCTGAGAAAATGAATTTAAAGAATTTTTAATATATTAATTTAAATAGCCATACATAGCTAGTGGCTACTGTAGCAGACAGGCTTCCTGGTACTTC
>SJYC01010702.1:0-16226 GCA_006408675.1 Madoqua kirkii | reverse complement strand
ATAATAATTAAAATAATGGAATATACACATATTCATATACACCCATGAGCAAAGTGAAAACAGTCCAACAAAAATAAAGTACAGCAGATTGATCTGGTGAACAAAAGAAATCAAAATTATACTTACTAGTTAACAACAAAATTAACTTAAGCACAAACTGGAAAACAAAACTAAAGCAAGGTGCCAAGTGGGGAATAAAGCAATGAAAATAAAACTAAAAAATATACTGAGAGGAAAGGAGAGAAATGAAAGAAAGAATAGATATGCAAAGTTAAATAGAGTTAGATTTTTTTTTTAAAGATTTATATACTTTAAAGATTACCTGCAAGGAGAAAAGAACAGTAGAAAAAGCAAGCAAAGAAATAAATGTATAAAAAAATAATAATAGGTTTTAAAAATTAAAATTATTTAAAAAAAGAGAGAAAAGAGGAAAAAATGGAAGAAGAAAGAAAAAAGGGGGGGTAGGGAAAAAAAAAAAGAGGAAAACTTCAAAGAACTGCAAAAGCCCAACACAGAGGCAGAGGTTTATGACAATAAAAAATGTGACTGAGGAAAAAGAAGAAGAAAAAAAAACACACAAAATCTCAAAAGCTTAGTTGAATTTCTTAGTGCCAACAAAATCAACAATTAAAATGAGGGGCAAGGGAGGAAAATAATCCAAATGAATCTACAAAACAAGTTAAAAAATAACAATAATAAATGTTTTTCTTGAGTCACTGCTGTAAGTCCTTTCCCACAATGAGAATCACAGTCCACCTCACCTCCCTAGGATGCCTTTCAACACTGTACTGATCTAGACCTGCTGTGGGGGCTGCTCAGACTCTAATCTGGTCCTACACCTGTGTGTTCTTGTGCCTCCAATGCCCACAGCTATCAGAGTTATTGCACTTTCTTTTGTGGGAACTCTCAATAGCTTTTATATATTTCATAGGCATAGAGTCTCCTTAGTTTATCATGTGGATTAATTTGCAGCTTGTCATGCATGGATGTGAGAGTAGGACTGTGAAGAAGGCTGAGCGCTGAAGAATTGATGCTTTTGAACTGTGGTGTTGGAGAAGACTCTTGAGAGTCCCATGGACTGCAAAGAGATCCAACGAGTTCATTCTAAAGGAGATCAGTTCTGGGTGTTCTTTGGAAGGACTGATGCTAAAGCTGAAACTCCAGTACTTTGGCCACCTCATGCAAAGAGTTGACTCATTGGAAAAGACTCTGATGCTGGGAGAGATTGGGGGCAGGAGAAGGGGATGACAGAGGATGAGATGGCTTGATGGCATCACTGACTCGATGGACATGAGTTTGAGTGAACTCCGGGAGTTGGTGATGGACAGGAAGGCCTGGCGTGCTGCTATTCATGGGGTCACAAAGAGTCGGACACAACTGAGTGACTGAACTGAACTAAACTGAACTGACAGCTGGTGGGAAGGTTTGGGGTCTTCTTCCTTAACCAACCTGCCCCTGGGTTTCAATTGTGATTTTATTTCCATACCTGCTTGTGAGTCGTACTCTGGCATTTGCTCCTGAGTCTACCCTGGAGGCCTTGGGTCTTCCCCAGTGAGGGACAGGTGTGGAGGTGGTGCAGCAAGTAGCTGGGGTCACAGGGGTTCTGGCAGCACCAAGTACTCAGGGGAGTCAGCGGCTAGAGCAGCAGGAAATATAGTGCTCTATAAAGGTATGGCAATCCACCCCAGTATTCTTGCCTGGAGAACACCACTGACAGAGATGCCTGGCCAGCCACAGTCAACAGGGTCACAGAGAGTTGGACACAACTGAAGCAACTCTGTTTTGCATAAATGCAAGACTTTTTTTTTTTTTTTTGGCCTGTATCAGCCCTGCTGCAGTGAAGGTTGACAGAGAAGATGGCACAGCTGCTTGGGTCGTGGGGACCCTGATGCCTCCAAGTGTTCAGGGACAGAGACTGCTTCAGCTGCACGAGTTATGGCCCTATCAGAGTCTTTTCTTTTTAAGCCTCTGGTTACGGGTGATCAGAAGACCTCTTTGGCTAGTTTTCCTCCACAGCTCTGCCTGTCCAGGCACTTAGCGGACTCCCTTGCTTGGGGTCCTTCTCTGTTATTCCGTGCATCAGGCACATAGCTAGGCCTCCGTGGCTGCAGTCCTGTTCTGTAGATTGGTGCATCAGGCACTTACAGGGGCACCTTGAGTGGAGTCTTACTCTGTTGTTCCATCCATCAGGTGCTTGATGGGCCAGACTCTCTACTGTTCAGCTGCTGATGCTGCCATGTGGGGAGATAGAGGCTGTGGTGATAGCTCCACCCCCATATGGTATGACTTAGCAGTACTGCCTTGCTTCCATGGCTGCCTGGCTTTCCTCCACAGGCCTTCCCCCATGATCTCCTCCCTCACATGCACTCGATCCATCTCGCCACAGTCAACAGCAGCCCTTGCACCGGGACTGCCCCACAGTCCCTAAACTCTGGCTCCCAGCCTCTGCCCCCTCCAGGAGACCTGTGTTCCTGCCTGACATATGTATGGCTGCGGCAAGGACTGTCTGATTCTCATCCCATTTATGTTGCCACAGATCAGCTGTTTCACTCTCAGCCTTAAATGTTTCTCTTCTGACTCAGACAACTCCCCTGATGTGGGGGATCAGAGCCCTGCCTCAGTTCCCCCACCCGCCAAGGGCAGGTCCAGTCCTCCTAACACTCCTGTTTTTCCACCTAGTTTCTTCATCCTACCAAGTTTTGCATGGTTCTATATATTCTTTTCCACTGGTCAGGCACTCTTCTCAGCTCTCAGCTGGTGTTTTGCATGCACTTCTCTGTCTGAAGGTGTGTTCCTGATGTATCTGTGGAGAGAAATGTACTCCACATCCACCTACCTCTCTGCCATCTTGTTCTCCACACTGTTCTTCATACTGAACCAAAACTCCCTGTAAATTCCATCTGTCCACTTAATTCTATCCTCCATTGAGGAAAAAAAAGGCAATAAATGAAACTGTTTTACTTTTTAATGAGGGTTATCTATGAAAACTGGAGAAGGCAATGCACCCCACTCCAGTACTCTTGCCTGGAAAATCCCATGGATGGAGGAGCCTGGTGGGCTGCAGTCCATGGGGTCGCGAAGAGTCGTACACGACTTGAGTGACTTCACTTTGACTTTTCACTTTAATGCATTGTAGAAGGAAATGGAAATCCACTCCAATATTCTTGCCTAGAGAATCCCAGGTATAGGGGAGCCTGGTGGGCTGCTGTCTATGAGGTTGCACAGAGTCAGACACAACTGAAGCAACTTAGCAGCAGCAGCAGCATCTATGAAAACTGTACATATGTTATTTCATTAAATCACTTCATCCATAATGATTCCCATTTACACAAAGGAATGTTGAACATCAGAAAGAAAGTAACTTTGCTAGGACTGTACAGCCACTTGGCGCTGGATATAAACTATAAGTCTGAGTTCAATGCTGTTGCCCCTGCTCCTTTCTCTAGTGTGGGTTTCTTCTTTCTGATTGAAGGCCAGCAAATAGTTGAAATCGTAATCTTCCCTTCCTCAGTTGTTCTATCATCCTTTCCCTCACAGTTCCCACTATTTCCCACCATTTCTTTTAGTTTTAATCTCTCCTCCACACACAACAACCTGTTCATGTCTGCTGAAGTGGATTCCTACTGTAAAGGACTTTGGACTAAATTCACTTGGGCTTCCCTGGTGGCTCAGAGGTTAAAGCCCCTGCCCACAATGCGGGAGACCCGGGTTCAATCCCTGGGTTGGGAAGATCCCCTGAAGAAGGGAATGGTAACCCACTCCAGTACTGTTGCCTGGAGAAACCCGCTGACAGAGGAGCCTGGTGGACTACAGCCCACGGGGTCACAAAGAGTCGGACACAACTGAGCGACTTCGTTTTCACTTTCACTTGATATATTGAATGAAGCCAAACAGTGAACATGTCATAGGTCAGGCTTCCAATCTATAAGAGATTATTTTTTTAGACTTCTCTTTACATGACAGTTTTCTGGAGGGTCACATCCCCACTGTTCGCTTTCCATCCAGCTTTCTCCCTGATAACAAAATCACCAGATAATATACGGAGCAGGTGCCTGAATCCTCCCCTCTCTCATCTGCCAGCATCATTCAGACTCTTTAGTTATCATATTCTAGGTAAACCTATAGCCCTCAAAATCATTTTTCAAAATAAGAATATAATGTTACAGACTTTCTGGAATTGAGCTGCTGGAGTTGCTTGTATTTTTTTTTTTTTTAAGAGTATAACGTTAGAAATCAGTCTTTTGAAATGCTTCATCTTCCTTTGTTTTGTTACTTAGTACAGTAGCATTGCCAGCTTTTTGGCTTTCTCTGGCAACTGAAGAACGGCTTGTCCAGCTCTTGAGTGGAGTACAGACTGTGGCTGCAGCGTTACATGCAGCTTCCCCAGGACGCAGTGTAACAGCCAATATTGCCTGCCTGCAAGGTACGAGGCATCCCAGCTGCCTTTCTCAGATTCTTCAATGTGTCAAGTGTACAAAATCCGAAGAGTAACTTCATATGAAGTTAGTATGGGGGATTGGGAAACAAGCTATGACAAAAATCCCTGTTGAATAAACTAACATCTTTCTAAACACTTGCTCTCATACATTTAACTCCTCTACTTTTATCTTGAAATTAAAATAAAGCTTCTTTCCTTAAAAATCTCAGACAGACATTATAATGGTTTACATACTGCAGCATCTCATTTTATCCCATAAGCCTTTACATTTGATTAATTCTTTACAAAATATAAAGCGCATTCAGATCCATGTTATATACTCTGAAAGCTAGAAGAGAATCTCCAAATTACTAAAACAACCTCATAATTTCTTCTGATTCTCATAGCAATTTTACAAATATTTTTAAATTGAAGGATAATTGCTTTACAATGCTGTGTTGGTTCCTGCTGTACAACAGCATGAATTAGCCATATGTATTTATATACATTGGAGAAGGCAATAGCAACCCACTCCAGTACTCTTGCCTGGAAAATCCCATGGACAGAGGAGCCTGGTGGGCTGCAGTCCATGGTGTCGCTAAGAGTCAGACACAACTGAACGACTTCACTTTCACTTTTCACTTTTATGCATTGGAGAAGGCAATGGCAACCCACTCCAGTGTTCTTGTCTGGAGAATCCCAGGGACAGGGGAGCCTGGTGGGCTGTTGTCGATGCGGTCGTACAGAATTGGACATGCCTGAAGTGACTTAGCAGCATATATATATATATATATATTCCCTCGCTTTGAGCCTCCCTCAAGGAGATCAAAAGGTATGAATTTCCTCTTACAAAACAAAGATACCAAAGAAGACATACAGATGGCTGACTTTCACAGGAAGAAGTGTTCAGCCTCACTAATTATTAGAAAAATACACATCAAAACTAAAATGAGGTATCACTTCATTCCAGTCAGAATGGTCATTATCAAAAAGTCTACAGATAATAAATGCTGCAGGTCCTGTGGAGGAAAATGAAGCCTCCTGCAGTGTTAGTGGGAATGTAACTTGGTATAGCCACTATAGAGAACAGTATGGAGGTCCCTTAGAAACTAAAAATAGAGGTTTCATATGATCCAACAGTCCCACTCCTGGGCGTATGTCTGGAGAAAGCTCTAATTTGAAAAGATACATGCACCTCAATGTTCATAACAATACTATTTACAGTAGCCAGCACATGATGGGAACCTAAATGCCCACCAAAAGATGAATGGATAAAGGTGTGGTATGGATATGTATGTACATATGAATATTACCAAGGCGTCAAAATGAATGAAACAGTGCCATTTACAGCAACACAGATGGACATAGATATTACCACATTAAGTGAAGTAAGTCAAAGACAAATATCATGTGATATTATTAATACTTATAAGTAAATCTTAAAAATGGTGCAAATGGATTCATTTACAAAACAGAAATAGACTCACAAACAGAAAACAAACATGGTTACCAAAGAGTATAGTGATGGGTATGCTGTTGTTCACATTGTTGTCATTCAGTTGTGTCTGACTTTGCTACGCCATGGACTGCAGTACACCAGGCTTCCCTGCCCTTCACCAACTCCCAGAGTTTGCTCAAACTCACGTCCATTGAGTCGGTGACACCATGTGGTGAGGAAAGATAAAATGGAATTTGGGATGACCATATACACACTGCTATATACAAAATAGATAAACAACAAGGACTTACTGTATAGCACAGGAAACTATTTCAAAATCTTGTACTCACATAATCTGAAGGAATCAGAAAAAGATATACATGTATATATGCTTATATGTGTATGTATGACTGAATCACTGTGTTATACACCTGAAGCACAACATTGTAAATCAACTACATTTCAATTAAAGAATAAATAAATAAGCCACACTGTTACTAGAGACCACAGACCCCTATAATATAAAAAAAAATAATAATCCTGTGTAGTATATTTGAAGATGGCTAAGAGAGTAGATCTTAATAGCCCTCATCTCAGGAAAAATATTATAATTATTAATATGTTTGGTGACAGAGTTTGACTAGACTTATTATGGCAATCATTTCAAAGTATATATAGATACTGTATCGTTGTGTTGTACACCTGAAACTAATATAATATTTTATATCCATTACAACTCAATAAAAATTTTAAGATAATGACTTAAGCAGTAAAAAATAAAATAAAATAAAATGAAGACTGCTCTTTGGAATTATGATATGAAATCAGTGACATTTCATTGAACTCCACTATATCTGTCCCTGAATGTACTCTCAGAAAAGCACAGTCTGGTTAAGAGGAGAGGCCATGTGCCACATGAAGCAGCTGACTAAGCTAGAAGAGCTTGGCCTCCGGGGGCTTGCAGATCCATGTCAGTGACCTACTACCTGTAACTTTCAGCTCTGTGTGCCTCCATTTCCTCATCTGTAAGTTGGGGGTAGATAATACCCATTTCACATAACATAGTTTGTGACATAGTTTCCATTTGCACTAACTCTTTCTGTGTACTTCTCTGTCCCATTTCTCTGCTGACCTGTAAAGACTGTTATCACCCAGACTCCCAAACCTGTGTTCTAGCCAACAGGAAGCACTGTTAGGAGATGACAATGAAAGAAGAGCAAGAATTCCAGGGGAGTCTCTCCTGCTTCTTTCCTTTGCAGGAACCTTCCCTGACTACAGCTCAGACTGAACAACATCTCCTCTGAAAGTGGATCACTCAGGAATGCCGTGCCTCCACTCCTCTTTATGTCGGGGCTGATGGCTTTCTGTATTCTAGTCCAGGGATGTACCAGATTCACCATTCTTGTTTCCCTTTATTCTCCTCAGTCTTCTGTAAATAACAATTGTTCCTTCATTAAGAATGACTTTAAAAATCCTAGCTAAATGTGACATCTGTTTCCTGTCAGGACTGAACAATAAATACTGAGCATTATTCTCATAAGTCCTAAACTATTCATACCTTTTGTAGACACTATACATTTGGAAAATATGGTCATAAATGAAGAGCAGAGATGTTATGGAAAGTTTCCACAGAAAACATGCACTGAAGATATGAGGGTGATCTGGCTTCAAGAGCTGTCTCTTCATTGATGCTGGGGGTGATTTGGCTGATCCCAGGTGGTTCAGTGGGTAAAGAATTCACCTGCAATGCAGGAGACGCAGAAGATGTGGGTTATGTCCCTGGGTCAGGAAGATCCCCATGAGGAGGGCATGGCAACCCACTCCAGTATTCTTGCCTGGAAAATCCCATGGACAGAGAAGCCTGGTGGGCTACAGTCTATAGGGCTGCAAAGAATCAGACACAACTGAAGCAACTGAGCAGGCACACAACTGAGCACACACAGATGTATGTATTAGAAAGCGTATATGGTTTTCTGTTTCTGTTATATGAGAGGCATAAACTGGTATAAAAAAAGCCCCAATGTTCATTGCAGCATTGTTTATAATTGCCAGGACATGGAAACAACCTAGATGTCCATCAGCAGATGAATGGATAAGAAAGCTGTGGTACATATACACAATGGAGTATTACTCAGCCCTTAAAAAGAATACATTTGACTCAGTTCTAATGAGATGGATGAAACTGGAGTCAATTATACAGAGTGAAGTAAGCCAGAAAGAAAAACACCAGTATAGTATACTAACACATATATATGGAATTTAGAAAGATGATAGTAATAATGACCCTGTATGTGAGACAACATAAGAGACACAGAGGTATAGAATGGACTTTTGGCCTCTGAGGGAGAGGAAGAGGGTGGGATGATTTGGGAGAATGGCACCGAAACATGTATACTATCATATAAGAAACGAAGCGCCAGTCTATGTTCAATACAGGATACAGGATGCTTGGGGCTGGTGTATGGGATGATCCGGGGAGATGGTGTGGGGTGGGAGGTGGGAGGGGGCTTCGGCATTGAGAGATTGTGTACACCTGTGGCTGATTCATGTCAATGTGTGGCAAAACCAATACAGTATTGTAAAGTAGAATAAAGTATTAAAAAAATAAAAAAATAATTAAATAATCCACAGGTGGCTCCCCTTTCTCTACAGCCCATTTGCCTATCCTTCTTCAACCCTGGCATGGGAATACAACCAGACATTTCAATGAAAGGATTTCAAAGAAGGGAAGCAGTAACACACAGAAATGCTTTTGAGCATGACATTGGTGGGGTGGGCAGGAGAGTTTCTGCAGTGAAAGAATCTGCTCCTGACTCTCGGTGCTCTGTCTGTTTCAGGGCCAGGTGGGTAGTTCTTGCCCTCATTCTAGTGGTGCCTGCTTCTCAAGCCTTCCTCTCCCCATTCCTTGACCTTCTTTCTCTTTGTTGCTGACTCTTATCTGCCATGAAGATAACAGGCAGTTTCACCCAGTACCACCTGGACTCATCAATCTTTCAGTCAGGCAAATGATTTTCCCAGAGTCAGAAATTATAAAACTGATATAAAATCACATGCACCTACTTTGCTTCTCTATACAGTGAACTCCATTCATTAAAATGTCATTAAGAGATTACTGTACGGCAGTACTGCGCTCGGTTCTGAGGACACACACATCATAAGGGACACGCTCTGCTCTGGGAGCTTGATAGAATCAGCTGCTTAGACCACCAACTGACCAGCATGCAAAGGTTGGAAAAACTGTCACAGGATGAGGCTTAAGGTGGTTTTTACTTTTGAACCACTAGGTCAGTAAACCAATAGTGCAAACTCCATGTGCTCTTCAGGATGCCTGGGTGTGGCTGTGGCTCCCCAGGGCCTCCCACGAGTCTCAGGGAGGTGTCCTAAAACTGGTCATCACCAAGTACGTCCAGGCCAGGCGGTAAAGTGCTTGCAGCAGCTGGCTGCTCTGGATTGTGCCTGTGGCCCTCAGCTCCCACTCCTACCCTCCTGTTCTGTTCTACACTTGTGATATGGGGCTTGGGTGCCAACCACATTTGTAATCACTTTTGCACTTGTTATTTTCTGTTGCCTCAACTTAGAGAGGGAGCTGCATCCTGCTTTCACTAATGTCCAGATTACCTCGGTGGGTTTTTTTACTCTCTATCCTTCAACATCTATGTAATCCATCCTCTGTACAGCATTCCCTCTATTTAGGAACACCCAGTGTTCTTTCTGTTTTTCTGACTGTACTCTGATAAGCACAATGTCTTTTATGCCATGGGACCTGAGACAGAACCAAAGGTGGGCCCGCTCCTGTGGAGGCTATACTTGCTGGGCACAGCCAGGGACCACTGCACTGTGTTTGTCACTTTGGCTTTGGGCCCAAATCATGTCTAATCACAGCCCGCTGAAGGAAGACTACTACAGAAATAGTAACCGTTACTGCTACTCAGTCACCAGTTTGTATCTGACTCTGTGACCCCACAGACTGCAGCATGCCAGGCTTCCCTGTCCCTCACCATCTCCTAGAGGTAGCCCAGGAGATTGCCAGGAGAAAGCAGCAACAGATATGCAGATGGTACCACGCTAATGGCAGAAAGTGAAGAGGAACTAAAGAGCTTCTTGACGAGGCTCAAGAAGGAAACTGGAAAAGCCGGCTTAAAACTCAATATTAAAAAAAAAAAAAAACAACCTAAGATCGTGGCATCCAGTCCTATCATTTCATGACAAATAGAAGTGGAAAAGGTGGAAGTGATGAAAGATCTCCTCTTCTTGGGCTCTAAACTCACTGCAGATTGTGACTGCAGCCATGTAAATGGTAACAGCAAGATGGTAAATGCAAGGATGAATGTGTTTCTAGAGCAAAAAGTGTGACAAAGAAAGAAGTGATCTATGAGTCTGAGATAGTTTTCTCAAAATGTGGAGGAGCGAAGTACATCAGAATTGCCTGGTGAGCCTGAAAAAATTACAGGCTCTTCAGGTCCTGATCTTGCCCCATCAAATCAGAACCTGGAAGATTGGTAGTGAGAGTCTACATTTTAACCTGCTCCAAAAAAAAAATGATTATTTTACACACAAAATGTTTCAGTGAACCACTGTATTAGAGAGGGCAGAGGTACAAGGTAATGGGAGCCTTTTATGCTACATGACACAGCTTGAGCTTCAGAGTGTAAGTGATGGGAAACTACCATTTCGTATCAGTCTGGCAGGGGTGAGATGAGGATGCAAAACCAGTAAAGTAACAGCTACATTGGGTTAGGGGAGAAATGATGAGGGCACCAACAAGGACAGTAGTAATAACACTAGAATAGAAGACACTGAAAGACCATATAGGACATAGAATCAGCAGGACTTAATATAGAGTCAAAAGAGAGAAATGGGTCAGAGAAAACTGCCAGGATTGATCTTGGGAGAATGATAATTGCTATTTTCAGTTCAGGATAGATGAGTGTGAAATGCCTGGGGTGTTTCCAGGTTTAGGTAACCAGCAGGTGTGTGTGTGAGTGCCAAGTTACTTCAGTCAAGTCCGACTTTTTGCGACCCTATGAACTGTAGCCTACCAGACTCCTCTGTCCATGGGATTCTCTAGACAAGAATTCTGGCATGAGTTTCCAGGGGAGCTTCCTGACCCAGGGATCGAACCCATGTCTCATATCTCCTGCATTGGCAGGTGAGTTCTTTACCACTTGTGCCACCTGAGAAGCCCAACCATCAGGTAGTTGAGTTAAAACTGAAACATTGGGAAGATTCAGACATTCTCCAGAAACCAGAATTTGATCATTGTCCTGTGCTATATGCTTAATTGTGCCTTCCCCAAATCCATATGTTGAAGCCTTAACTCCCAGTGTGACCATATTTGGAGACAGAGATATTTAAGGTTAAATGAGATTGTAAGGTAAGCTCTGAAATATGATAGCACTAGTGTACTTATAAGAATGAATCCCAGAAAGTTCACTCCCTCTCCACCCATGAGGACACACCAAGAAAGTGGCTATCTGCAAGCCAGGGAGAGAACTCTCATCAGGAACTGAATTGGCCAGCACTTTGATCTCAGATTTCCCAGCTTTCAGAATGTGAGAAATTAGTTTCTGTTTATTAAGCCCTCCAGTCATTGCATTTTGTTATAGCCAGAGCACATTAGCACATGTTTCCTCTTACTCTAGCTATACCTCTGGGACATTCTATCTGATTGGTCCCTTATATACCTAAATATGGGAATAACTAAAGACAAGGCTATCTAAAGGTGTAGGTAGTAGACAAGTGAGATATTACAGAGAGGACAGGGAGAATAAGATGAGGGGTGGGCCAGTGACCAATCCCAGAAAACAACAATAATGAGGAAAGCGTAGAGAAAAGAGTGAAATAATGAGGTCATGGGAATGGTGACAGATGTGGTCAACGGGGATCAAGCTCAAGGCCAATTAGGCAGACTGTTCCACTAGGTCCAGCTGTATAAGCTGTGCATCACACAACCCTAAGCTTGCAAATCACCTCTGAAATTATGTAGAACAGACCTATTCACCTGGATGTGGTGATCCTGAGCAGGCACCTTGGCCTCAAAGAAACACTTTCAGTTGAGAGGCAAGAGGTGCTGTTGGGGAGCTGTGAGCTGGAAAGTAAATGGAACTGTAGAGAGTATAAAGGAACTTTTAAAACATGTGGAAAATAAAGGAAACAAAATGGTAGCTTGGCTTTTGAGTACAAAACTAAGCAGGGCAAAGGCTAACAGTTTTGCCAAGAGAATACACTGGTCATAGCAAACACCCTCTTCCAACAACACAAGAGAAGACTCTACACATGAACATCACCAGACTGTCAAAACTGAAAAGACTGATTATATTCTTTGCAGCCAAAGATGGAGAAGCTCTATATAGTCAGCAAAAACAAGACCAGGAGCTAACTGTGGCTCAGAAAATGAACTCCTTATTGCCAAATTCAGACTTAAATTGAAAAGTAGGGAAAACCGCTAAGCCATTCAGGTATGACCTAAATCAAATCCCTTACAATTATACAGTGGAAGTGCAAAAGAAAGTCAATAAATTAGATCTGATAGACAGAGTGAGTGCCTGAAGAACTATGGACAGAGCTTTGTAACATTGTACAGGAAGAAATAATCAAAATCATCCCCATGAAAAAGAAAAGTAAAGGCAAATGGTTGTCTGATGAGGCCTTACAAATAGCTGAGAAAAGAAGAGAAGTGAAAGGCAAAGGAGAAAAGGAAATATAAACCCATCTGGAATGCAGAGTTCCAAAGAATAGCAAGGAGAGATAAGAAAGCCTTCCTAAGTAATCAATGCAAAGAAATAGAGGAAATTAACAGAATGGGAAAAACTAGAGATCTCTTTAAGAAAATTAGAGATACCAAGGGAATATTTCATGCTACAATGGGCACAATAAAGGGCAGAAATGGTATGGACCTAATACAAGTAGAATATATTAATAAGAGGTGGCAAGAATACACAGAAGAATAATACAAAAAAGATCTTCATGACCTAGATAGCCATGATGGTGTGATTACTCAAATAGACTCAGACATGCTGGAGTGCGAAGTCATGAGGCTTAGGAAGCATCACTATGAACAAAGCTATTGGAGATGATGGAATTCCAGCGGAGCTATTTCAAATCCTAAAAGATTATGGTGTTAAAGTGTTGCACTCAATATGCCAGCAAACTTGAAAAACTCAGCAGTGGCCACAGGACTGAAATGAAAAAAATCAGCTTTCTTTCAGTTCCAAAGAAAGGAAGTGCCAAAGAATGTTCAACTTACTGCACACATGCACTCATTTAACATGCTAGCAAAGTAATGTTCAAAATTGTCCAAGCTAAGCTTCAGCAGTACGTGAATCATAAACTTCCAGATGTTCAAGCTGGATTTAGAAGAGGCAGAGGAACCAGAGATCAAATTGCCAACATCTGATGGATCAAAGAAAAAGCAAGAGAGTTGCAGAAAAACATCTACTCCTGCTTCTTTGACCACACTAAAGTCTTTGACACTATGGATCACAACGAACTGCAGAAAATTCTTTAAGAGATGAGAATACCAAATACCTTACCTGCCTTCTGAAAAATTTGTTTGCAGATCAAGAAGCAATAGTTAGAAATGAACATGGAAAACAGATTGGTTCAAAATTTTGAAAAGAGTATGTCAAGGCTGCATATTGTCACCTTGATAATTTAATTTATATGAAGAATACATCATGGAAAATGCCAGACTGGATGAATCACAAGTTGGAATTAAATTGCCAGTAAAAATATTATTAACCTCGAATATGCAGATGACACCACCCTTATGACAGAAAGTGAAGAGGAACTAAAGAGCCTCTTGATTAAAGTGAAGATGATAGTGAAAAAGTTGGCTTAAAACTCAACATTCATAAAACTAAGATCATGGCTTCCAGTCTCATCACTTCATGGCAAATAGATGGGGAAACAATGGAAACAGTGAAAGACTTTATTTTGGAGGGTTCCAAAATCACTGCAGATGGTGACTTCAGCCATGAAATTAGAAGACACATGTTCCTTGGAAGAAAAACTATGACAAATCTAGACAATGTATTAAAAAGCAGAAACATTACTTTGCCGACAGAAGTCCATATAGCCAAAACTATGGTTTATCCGGTAGTCCAGTGTGGATGTGAAAGTTGGACCAGAAAGAAGGCTGAGCAGCAAAGATTTGACGCTTTTGAACTGTGGGGTTGGAGAAGACTCTTGAGAGTCCCTTGGACTGCAAGGAGATCAAATCATTCAATCCTAATAGAAATCAAAGCTGAATATTCATTGGAAGGACCAACCCTGAAGCTGAAACTTGAATACTTTGGCCACCTGATGGGAAGAACTGACTCATTACTAAAGACTTTGATGCTGGAAAGATCGAAGAGAGGCGGCAAAGGGGATGACGGCAGATGAGACAGTTGGATGGCATCACTGACTCAATGGACATGAGTTTGTGCAATCTCCGGGAGATGGTGAAGAACAGCAGAAGCCTGGCATGCTGCAGTCCATGAGTCATAACGAGTTGGACACAACTGAGCCACTGAACAACAGGTGGTAGCTAGAGAGAAAAACAGAGTCAGAGGGTTAACTTAAGATGGGAAAAACTCAGGATCATATATTCTAGAAAACATGTTAAAGATAATATCAACAAAAATATATTGATAACATCTTCAACATGAGTTCAGCCATTATGCTAAGATTATTTCTTAAAAATTAGTTTAACTAATCTTAGGAACTGTTTCTTTATCAAGGAGACAGACCTGGCTTCTACCTAATGCTGCCATAGTGATAAAAGACAATAAGTTATATGATTTCACTCTGTTATACAACATTTGTACAGCAGTTGTTATATACATAGAATTGTAATTACTGAGTTTTCCCGTTATTATATATTTTATTAAAAAAAAAAAAGGCAGAGGAACCAGAGATCAAATTGCCAACATCTGTTGGATTACCAAAACAGCAAGAGAGCTCCAGAAAAACATCTATTTCTGCTTTATTGTCTATACCAAAGCCTTTGACTGTATGGATCATCACAAACTGGAAAATTCTTAAAGAGATGGGAATACCAGACCACCTAATCTGCCTCCTGAGAAATCTGTATACAGGTCAGGAAGCAACAATTAGAATTGGACATGGAACAACAGTCTGGTTCCAAATAGGGAAAGAAGTACATCAAAGCTGTATGTTGTCACCCTACTTATTTAACTTATATGCAGAGCACACCATGAGAAACGCTGGGCTGGATGAAGCACAAGATGGAATCAAGATTGCCAGGAGAAATAACAATAACCTCAGATATGCAGATGACACCACCCTAGTGGCAGAAAGTAAAGAGGAACTAAAGAGTCTCTTGGTGAAAGTGAAAGAGGAGGGTGAAAAAGTTGGCTTAAAACTCAACATTCAGAAAACAAAGATCATTGCATCTGGTCCCATCACTTCATGTGAAATAGATGAGGAAACAGTGGAAACAGTGGTAGAGTTTATTTTTTTTCAGTCTCCAAAATCATTGCAGATAGTGACTGCAGCCATGAAATTAAAATACACTCCTTGAAAGAAAAGTTATGACTAACCTAGACAGCATATTAAAAAGCAGAGATATTACTTTGCTAACAAAGGTCCATCTAGTCAAGGCTATGGTTTTTCCTGTGGTCATGTATGGATGTGAGAGTTGGACTATAAAGAAAGCTGAACACCAAAGAATTGATGCTTTTGAACTGGTGTTGGAGAAGACTCTTGAGAGTCCCTTGGGCTGCAAGGAGATTCAACCAGTCCAATCTAAAGGAAATCAGTCCTTGGTGTTCATTGGAGGGACTGATGTTGAGGCTGAAACTCCAATACTTTGGCCACTTGATGCGAAGAACTGACTCATTTGAAAAGACCCTGATGCTGGGAAAGATTGAAGGCAGGAGGAGAAGGAAATGACAGAGGATGAGATGGTTGGATGGCACCACCGACTCACCGGACATGAGTTTGAGTAATTCCAGGAATTTGTAATGGACAGAGAGGCCTGGTGTGCTGCAGTTCATGGGTCGCAAAGAGTCAGACACGACTGAGCGACTGAACTGAACTGAACTTATAGGAAAAAAAATAAGGCATATGATAATGAAACCAGTTCCTGTATGAATCAGTCCTAGTCCTCACTAGCAGTTATGGCAAGTATTAATTTCATGTAGGGCTGTAAATTGAAATGCATATTGTTGATGGTAAGGCACTCCAAGATCATCAAACAGAGATATTTGTTCTTAAAAAAAAAAAAAAAAAGTCCACAGTTAAAGATTTGTCAATAAGAATGTTTATCAGAGAGTTACTAATCTGTCTCTTATACACATCTGCAAAAACAAGACCAGGAGCTAACTGTGGCTCAGAAAATGAACTCCTTATTGCCAAATTCAGACT
>SJYC01010697.1:0-11321 GCA_006408675.1 Madoqua kirkii | reverse complement strand
GTGGGGGTCCCGAAGAGTTGGACACGACTGAGCAACTTCACTTTCACTTTTGAGAGAAGCAAGAATGGGACCCCACAGAAAGGGAGGCTGGGAGAGCCGTAAGGGCATCAAGGATGCAGTTTCAGAAAGCCGAGTGGTGGTGACCCAGGAGGGGAGGTTCCTCCTTATTTCACCTGTAGAGTCCAGAGAGGCAGGAAAAGACAGGCTGCCCTGGGGTCCGCCGTTGTTAAGGTGACAGAGGGTAACCATCACCAGCGTGGCTTGGCATGCCCATGACGTGTGAAGAGTTGTGCCAGACACTTTCTGGGGCACCTGTTAGAAATCTGACAGCATGGCTCTCAGGAAGTCACCAGGCACCTCTGAAAAGAGATGAGTCAGTGAACTGATGGCTTTGCCAAAAACAGACTTGCAAATCCAGGACCCAGCGCTATTTTCAGTAGCCACAGCCTCTACCAGCGCAGAAATCAAAATCACCAGCTTTTTCTTAGAGTTATTGGACTCTATCTACAATATCACTTCTATTTCATAAAATACATAACTAAGAATTTTCTGCTATTATTATTAATTTATGATGATGCTAGTTATAAAGAACCTGCCTGCAATGCAGGAGACTTAAGAGATGCAGATTCAGTCCCTGGGTTGGGAAGATCTCCTGGAGGAGGGCATGACAACCCACTCCAATATTCTTGCCTGGAGAATCTCATGGAGGAGCCTGGTGGGCAATGGTCCACAGGTTCACAGAGCCGAATATGACTACAGCAACTTAGCACAAACAACATTATTAATTTAAGCTAGCAATAAACATTTAACCAGAATTTTAGAACAATGAGACTAAAAATCAATTATTTTTATTTGCTATTAACTGCTAAACAAAGGACTTTATAAGTCATTTCTGTCTAACAAAAGACTTTATAAGTCATTATTTTAAAAAGTATTATAAGAGCCAAGGCTTGGAAACCACTCCTATTTGCCACTATATCATAGATTTATGTACTAAATAATAGTGGCCCAGATAGAATTATGACATACCTTTTTCTAAGTCATCCTTTTATAGCCACATTCTCACTGGAATACTATGCTAAAAACAATGTTACTAATTTTATCCTACATTTAACTAAACTGAGGTAATTACAATCCTAAATGTTAGTTTTTTTTAAAATAGCTCTTTTCTATTGATCCAGTAGATTCTTGCCTTTGGCTCCTCTCCTGGGCCTCCCAGGGCAGATTGCCATCTCTAGTCCATGAAGAAATGCTCCCCAAAAATAGCACTTGATCCTGAAATAACAAACAAATCACAAACAAAGGGTTAATTGCTTGCCACCTTCAATGGTGGTTTCTGAAGCAGCATTTTTGGATTACATGTGAAATTGGTTTTGCTAAATAAGCACCATCTAGAAAAACAAGGAAGAGTGTAAATGTCTACCCTTCTTGAATCTGCTCTAGCAAGATGTGGAGGGCATTAGCTCAGAGCAAGTAGCTCTGGCCAAGGTCACTGTCTTCTGCCTCCCCAGAGCTCCAGTGCCAGAGGTCAATGTCCCCTTCTAAGCCACGCAGATTCCAAGGCCTCAGAAGCCTGGCCTCTCTCTCCACTACTCTTCACCAGTGACTCCTCTAAGTTTTTATTACTTATATTGTTATTATTATTTGTACTATGCTATTCTGCCATGGAGCTAGAGAGACTGGAGAGATTGAAGAGTTTTCATAAAAAGCGCTGATATGATAAAGGCATAATCAGACTTCCAATACATGTAGATCAGTGCATAATTTCAATTACACAGTGCATAATTTTAATTCACTGAAGTTACACAAGGAACAGTTCTGAGACACTGTCTCCCCATCACAGTGCTTGTGTTCATGTGTGGCTGGACATCAGCTGCAGGTCTGAATTCACATCACACTCAGTACCTCTGTTTTCTGATAAGCCTGAGAGTGCAGGCATATAGAAGGTGCTTGTTAAGTGTCTGTTTAATGCGTGTGCACAGTCTGTGAGACCTTGAACTGCTCACTTCTCATGGCCTGTTCTGTAGGAGAGAAGCCCTTGGTGTGGACTCTAGGCTTCCCTGGGGCAGGGGGGATGCTGGGAGGACTTCCAGAGAGGCTCCATCCAGAGAGAAGCACTAGGCGGAAGGGATGCAAAGTGATCCTTTGCATATGGCTCAGGAAATCTACAGCAAGGTCATAGCAGGAGGTTTGTTGATTGGGATGGAAGGTGGTCAGACATCAGGCGGTAACACTGGGCTGTGGAGGGAGGGTAGTACAGGAAAATGTTAGGTTTCAGTCCCTGAGATGGACACGCTGAAACTCTGCAGGGCGGGGACAGAAGTGGAAGTGAGACAAACCCCAGACCCATCACAGAGGGAAAAGAGGGACCCGAACCAAGGTCCAGGTGGAATGACTCTGATGGATCTAAGTCCAGCATCTTGGGGCTTAAGAACCATCCTGAGCTCAAGAACCATCTTGGCTCAAGAACCAAGCTGCTGTCTGTTCAGAGAGAGGCTAGTTGCAAAGGGGAAATCTTGCTAAGCCTCTCAGGCTTGCTCTGGACAAGTTTAAATATTTGTTCAGGAAGGAAAAAGGAAGGATGGAATGCCCCTATAACCCCAGCAAAAGAAAGATGAGGGACTTTGAGTCTGGGCTATGTAAAAAAGTAGGAACTGCCCTAGAAAATATGATTAAACAGAAGTCATTCCACCAAGGCCATAAAATCATTTTATTTGACCCAGTGATTATAAAAACCTTATTGTAAAATGGGGAGAAAAGGGAGGAGACAATAATTAAGATGTGTTCCCAAACTTAATTGCTTTTAAAAAAAATCAGATTTCTGTTCCATAAGGAAACAGTATGCATACCAAGAGAAGAAAATCACAAAGAAACTTTTCTTTAAATTCTATTACTATAGACTCTGAGTTCTTGCTGCTGCTGCTAAGTCACTTCAGTCGTGTCCGACTCTGTGCAACCCCATAGACGGCAACCCACCCGGTTCTGCCATCCCTGGGATTCTCCAGCCAAAAAAACTGGAGTGGGTTGCCATTTCCTTCTCCAATGCATGAAAGTAAAAAGTGAAAGTGAAGTCGCTCAGTCGTGACCCCATGGACTGCAGCCCACCAGGCTCCTCCATCCATGGGATTTTCCAGGCAAGAATACTGGAGTCGGGTGCCGTTGCTTCTCCCTCTGAGTTCTTAGATTACACCTATTAGTTCCTACTATTGTTAGGAAAACTGTAAAAGTGTTTGTGTGTGCTCAAGTTGCTCAGTTGTGTTCGACTTTTTATGAACCTATGGACTGTAGCCCTCCAGACTCCTCTGGCCATGCAGTTCTCCAGGTAAGAAGACTGGACTGGGTTGCCATTTCCTTTTCCGGATTATCTTCCCAGCTTAGGGACTGAACCTGAGTCTGCTGCATTCCTGCATTGACAGGCAGATTCTTTACCCCTGAGCCATCTGGGAAGCCCATACAAGAGTTTACGGTGGGGAAAAAAATTCCTGGATGTCTGGTGTAGCACGCCTTTAAAGCCAAGGTCCCTGTTCAGTGTCTTTGAAGTATCTTACAACTGTGTAAAATTGTAGGAAATTGATATTAATATGAATTATTTTTGCACATAAAAATACAAATTATTTGTTTTGGTGGAGTGCAACTGATTACTGACCCATTTGCATCTCTTTTCTGCTGTTGTACGTGTAATGAACTCGGAATTCTCCTTTGAACAGGCTGTAACATCTTACTGGGGCTCCCTCATCTATTAATGACTTAAAATATATGACATGTGTTCCTCCTAAATCAGTATGAGTCATGTTTGTATCTCTCTTCAAGAGTCTCTGTTAATACTACAAAATGGTTGAGAATACTCAAATGGAAAGATACTGGAACACAAATGAATAAGTTAAAAAGACAAAACAAAACAACGTTTGTGGCAGCAGAACTGTGAACTGATCATCGGAAGACCTGAGCTCCAGTCCTAGGGCTGGTGTTGACTGTGAGACCCAGGGCAAGGTCGAGGAAAGGGCAGGGTGGGACTCAGTTTCCCCCAGGGGCAATGAAGATGAGCTTCCCTGGCTCCCATCTCTGTGATCCCATACCGTCAAATGCAGCTCAACTGGTCTTCGAACATGTGGCTTATAATCAAATACAAGGTGAAATCCTTTCATATCCTAATGTATGTGGGTTGCGGGGGCTGGGGTGGGGGGACTTCCCTGGTGGCTCAGACAGGAAAGAATCTGCCTGTAACGTGGCAGACTACAAAGGCAAAATCCTTTCCTATCCTAAGGCACGGCTCTAAATCATCACATATTGGGTTGAAACAGTCTTCTCAACAGAAAGTAAAAGCCTCTGTCTATCCATCACTAACCAGGAGTGCTGTCAGCACCAGCCTCCAGTCTGGACACGCCTGAGGAAGAGCTGCCGGGATGATCAGCAGGGCTCTCATCTCTTAACAAGGCACCGGGGAAGGAGGGGCATGACTAATGGACCCCACAGGCTGAGCCCACAGCCCAAGGTTTAATGACCAGCAGTGACCGCGTCCAGAAGAGAGACGTCAGTGCAGTTATCCTACAGTAGAAAGAGCGGCCATTCTGACCCACAAGCTATCATTAGCCTTTGCAAATTTCAGTTTGAAATAAAGGAATAAAGGTAAAACTGAACTGACAAATTGAAGGCCATTAGCTCTGAATACCTTTTATATATGAGTGTATATTGTTGTTGTCTAGTCGCTCACTCATGTCTAACTCTTTTGCATGTCACTAAGTCATGTCCAACTCTCATCCACATACTTTCATATATATATATAGATATTCAGAACAGCTAACAGTGAAATGTTCAAATATCTGTGAATTTTTTTAAATTATTTATTTGCAAATCTTTATGGAGTACTTAGAGGCCTAGATTTAACTTGGCAAGGAAGAGGGGAGAAAGATTCTCTTACTAGCTGGCCACCACTTTAGAACAAGCTGACTGTCTCTCAGGATGGCTTGAGAGACTCTTGTGAGTGACATGAATCCGAACCGTCCATTCAGAGGGAGGAAGAAAGGAAATGGACCCTCTGGCCTCCACCCCAGGTTGGTCAAAGCTTGTTCATCAGAGCATCGGGGCCCTGACTTTCTGGACTGGGGCTCGCATGACCCTGGTGATGCCCCCATGGTCCATCCTCAGTGACAATGGGGATGCCCAGAAGCTGGAGATGAGACAGCGGGTATGAGACGGGGCACTGTCGGATCCTGCCCTCAGGCCACGTGAAGAACTGGGGCAGCCCCCTCGGTGGTCCCTAAGGTGGCAGCGGCCTGGACGTCCTCACTGGCCGCATGCAGATGTGGGCCCTGCACAAAACTGCATCCCAGACACACAGCAAAGTTCCCAGGGTCTTTATACATAATTCTGACGTGGCTTCATTTACTATCTTCCTTTTAGTTTTCATGAGAATGTCCAATCACTTCTGTATTCACATGTCAAATGAGCAGCCTCCATCTTTCTATTCCTTTCCCTTCGTCTCATGAATCAGCATGAAATGCATTTTAAAACAGCCCTTTAGGGAGAGCCACATTTTCAGCATGTTCACTAACCTAGAGGGGGAAAAAATCATATTTTAAAGACGAAAGTTCACTGTCCTAAGTTTAAATTGCCCCTCGAGCCCATAAAATCCTGGTCTTGGAGCCTGTGCATATTTTACGACTCTCTTCTTGTTAGCAGGCCCTAAATCTTCCGCAAAGGAGTCATTAAATAGAGAAATGCTAACCAGCAGATGGGCCTCATTTTCTCGTGTCTGGGGGAGTGCATATTTCTACCTGGACTGATGGCGGTCCCTCTAACCCAGTGTTCTCTTTCTGAGTCCCATTTGACATGCGTCTACAGTCACACCTAGCAGGAGCCTTGACCTCTGGTTCTTCCCCCTCAGCGATGTTTCTCTGCTTCCTCTGCTGTTGCTCTTGATCTCTAATTATAGGTGTCATACTTAGTGTACCCTTTGCTGACGCAAACACATGCTGAAGAGCAAATAAGAGCTTCTGGCATGTGTCCACGGCAGTGTGGCCAATGACTCAGCCTCACCAATAAAAGAGCTCATAGGTGAGTGGTCCAGATAGCACCAGCCTGCAGAGAAGGTTCCGATCCCTATAGTGACCATTCCCAGACTCTGTCATTGTGCAGGCCACCATCTGTTATGTCAACTCCCAGCCCACCACACTCCCAGTCCTTGCTAGAACCCCCCCAGGGAATCATCTTAGAGACCACACATGCCGTCTGGTCTCTGCGGTGATGTGCAGCCAAGTCTCCAGTCATGGGCGGCCAAGGTTCACATACAAGTCAAGGTGCCAGGGTTCCCCTTCCTAAATAAGTTTGCTGTCCTTTGCTGATTTTTGTTTCCTTGCCCAGGGATGCTTTTTTCTTGAAAAGATGAGATAAGAAGCTCCAATGGCTCTTGAGAGCCCTGCCGCTCCAAGGTTGCCCAACTCTTCAACAAGGGTTGGCTGGGGACTTCCCTGGTGGTCCAGGGGTTAAGAATCCACCTTCCAATGCAGGGGACTTGGGTTCAATTCCTGCTCAGGAAACTAGGATCCCACATACCGCAGGGCAACTAAGCCCACTCATGCTGTAGAACCCCCCACACCACACCAAAGACCTCGAGTGCTACAACTGAGACCCAGTGCAGCCAATAAGTGAATAAATGTATATATTTTTTTTTAAGAAAACAAGGTTTGGCTGAGCAGGGGACTCCCTTAAGGGATCTCACTGGGGCCTCATGAGGCCTCTTGCATCAGCCACAAAAATTTGACTCCTTGTCACAGAGCTTAGCTCCAGCCAGTAGCATGGAGTGTCCTGAGTCAGAGCTGGGTGGTCAACAGGTCCAAGGATCCCTGGGGGCGGACTGTGCCTCAGGGGATAAGAAGGTGCATCCCATTGCCTGAATCTGCTCTCAGAGTAACCAACTTGTCCTGATTTGCCTGAAACATGTTCTGAGAGCTGACTTAGTCTTGGGCAAACAAGACGATTAGTCATCTGCATTTTGTCAGTCCTTCCCTGCTTTTAGAGCTGGGTGGTCAACAGGTCCAAGGATCCCTGGGGGCGGACTGTGCCTCAGGGGATAAGAAGGTGCATCCCATTGCCTGAATCTGCTCTCAGAGTAACCAACTTGTCCTGATTTGCCTGAAACATGTTCTGAGAGCTGACTTAGTCTTGGGCAAACAAGACGATTAGTCATCTGCATTTTGTCAGTCCTTCCCTGCTTTAGTGGAGAAGGAAATGGCACCCCACTCCAGTACTCTTGCCTGGAAAATCCCATGGACAGAGAAACCTGGCAGACTACAGTCCATGGGATCGCAAAGAGTCTGACACGACTGAGCGACTTCACTTTTTTATTCTTCTTCTTTCCCTGCTTTAGAGACCTTGGACTGGTGGTCGCAGCCCCTCCTACCTATTTTCTCAAAGGGTCTTCTCCAATGGCTCAGCAGCAAAGAATGTGCTTGCAATGCAGCAGATAGGGTTCTGTCTCTGGGTCGGGAAGATCCCCTGGAGGAGGAAACAGCACCACACTCCAGTACTCTTGCCTGGAAAATCCCATGGACAAAGGAGCCTGGTGGGCTACAGTCCATGGGGTCTCAAGGAGTCGGACATGACTGAGGAACTGAGCATTCCTGCAATTACATTAATATTTCCTAAAGGTATCACAGTATTCCAAAGAGAAAGCATCTATTTAGGGAACAGCACCATCCCTCATTCTAAATCTGTGTATATTCCCCCCTTTCCATGAGAACTCCATCCTCATCTCCTCTTGCAACTGCTAATGGGACACAGAAGTTTCCCTCTTCTGGTGGTGTTAAAATAACCAAACTATAAATCCCCTTGGTTTGAACCATGTTGAATGTAGCCAAAATAATCTCTGCCCCCAATGCCCATCCCAAAGTAAAAGTCAGAGGGAAGAGGGGTTCCTGTGCCGGCACCATAAAGTGAAGTCGCTCAGTCATGTCTGACTCTGTGACCTCATGGACTGTAACATACCAGTCTCCTCTGTCTATGGGATTTTCCAGGCAAGGGTACTGAAATGGGGTGCCATTTCCTTCTCCAGAGGATCTTCCTGACCCAGGGATGGAACCCAGGTCTCCCATATTTCAGGCAGACGCTGAGCCAGCAGGGCAGCGTGCCAGCACCGTAAGACACTGCAAACGCGTGACACGTCTCCTGCTTCCTCTGCTTGGAGCGAGCTGCCACCTCAGGCTCTTTGCACTTGCTATTCTTTCTGAAATAGTCTCTCTTGGCTTTACATGGCTCACTTTCAGACCTCCTTAGAGGGGTCTTCCACAACTGCATGTGGAAAGTGTGTCCCCATTATCTCCATAAAGGTATTCTGCTTCATTTGTCTTCATAGCTTTATTATCATCTGTCCCTCATACATCTATTTGCCTAATAGATAGTTTCTCCACAAAAATGTAATCTGTGTTAGGAAAGGGACTAACTACTCTCTTCACTACTGTGACTCAAGGCCTAGAATAGTATTTGCAATATAGTAAGTGCTCAATTAGAAAATACTGGCTTAAGGACTTCCTGGTGGTCTGGTGGCTGAGACTCATGCTCCCAAGGCAAGGAGCCCAGGTTCAATCCCTGGTCAGGGAGCTAGATCCCACATGCAGCAACAAAGACCCTGCAAGCTGCAGCGAACACCTGGTGCAGCCAAATGAACACACAAATATCTAAAATAAAATAAAATTGCAGTTCCTATCTTTGAATCCAAATAGAGGAACACAATTCAAAAAAATAACAATAATAACAATACTGGTTTAATGTATATAAGTTAGTATCATTCACTCAGAGTTGCTTCAAACCACCCTCCCTATATTATATAGTAGTCCAGTGACCGCTCCCCTCTCCAAGCCTTCTCCAAGTTTCCAGATGTTTTGTGGATACTTTTGGTTCTTAAAATCTGGGATTTTCAGTATAGTTCCATTTAGGTGCCTTATCTCCACACTTCTTGGGCTGTCTCTCTTCCAGTTGTATTGAAATTTGGCTTTCTTTTTTAATTGGCTTAGTTCATGAGAACTTCAGAAAAGACATTTGTGTTGAAAAAGATGGAAATAGTTGTATTCTGACAACGTTAGCAACTTAAAAGTTAATACTGATAGAACATAGACAGAAAATCAGTAAAGATAAAGGAAACTTAATGATAGAAAACCAACGTATTGGTTGGGAAACCAATGCATTGCTAGAAAACTCCACCCCATAAATGCAGTTCTTTACATTTGCTATTTTTTTCTGGATATGCCTTGCAGCTTGTGTAATTTTAGCTCCCTAACCAGGGACAACCTGTTTACTGTTGGCACAGAAAAATGCCAACTCTTAACTACTGGACCGCCAGGGAATTTCTGGGTTCTTTACAGTCTTTTTAATTCTTTATGAACATTCTTTACAAATGCGTACAGACCACTCACTGAGAAAAACCATGTGCTATCCATAAATCAAGCCTTGATAAATATAGGACTGAAGTCACACAGAGTGTGTTCTCTAAGCCTGTTGGAATTGAGTTACAAACTTGGACAGTTCCCAGACATGTAGAAGTTAAATAACCCATTTTAAAACAAGCCATGCCTTCAAGAACAAAGAAGAGATACAAGAAAATATTTTCAAATGAGTGAAAATAAAAACACAATATGTCAAAATTTCACTTTTTGAAAAAGGAATTTGAAGCTGAAATTCTTATATTAAAAAAGTTTAAGTCTAATTTGTGTTGTTATGTTAGTCACTCAGTTGTGTGACTCTTTGTGACCCCATGGACTATAGCCTCTGCAATTATTTAATCATCCAACGTAAGGTAAAAATTAAGAGTATTAGAACCAGAGTAAGTAAAAGAAAATAAAAAAGAATGCGTAAAGAGACTTCTCCAATGGTTAAGAATCCATTTTCCAACACAGTAGACACAGGTTGGATCCCAATTCCACATGCACAGGGCCAACTTGAGCACTGCAACCACTGAGCCAGCAGTCTAAAGCCCACAAGCCACAACTAAGACCTGACTCAGCCAAATAAATAAACAAATGCATCTTACTGGTTCCAAATAGGGAAAGGAGTACATCAGTTCAGTTCAGTTCAGCTCAGTCACTCAGTCCTGTCCGACTCTTTGCGACCCCATGAATCACAGCACACCAGGCCTCCCTGTTCATCACTGTCTCTCGTAGTTCACTCAGACTCATGTTCATTAAGTCTGTGATGCTATCCAACCATCTCATCCTCGGTCATCCCCTTCTCCTCCTGCCCCCAATCCCTCCCAGCATCAGAGTCTATTCCAATGAGTCAACTCTTCACATCAGGTGGCCAAACAAAGTACTGGAGCTTCAGCTTCAGCATCATTCCTTCCAAAGAAATCCCAGGGTTGATCTCCTTCAGAATGGACTGGTTGGATCTCCTTGCAGTCCAAGGGACTCTCAAGAGTCTTCTCCAACACCACGATTCAAAAGCATCAATTCTCTGGTGCTCAGCTTTCTTTATAGTCCAACTCTCACACCCATACATCACCACTGGGAAAACCATACCCTTGACTAGACGGACCTTAGTCAGCAAAGTAATGTCTCTGCTTTTGAATATGCTGTCTAGGTTGGTCATAACTTTTCTTCCAAGGAGTAAGCGCCTTTTAATTTCATGGCTGCAGTCACCATCTGCAGTGATTTCGGAGCCCAAAAAAATAGTCTGACACTGTTTCCACTGTTTCCCCATCTATTTCCCATCAAGTGATGGGACTGGATGCCATGATCTTCGTTTTCTGAATGTTGAGTTTTAAGCCAACCTTTTCACTCTCCTCTTTCACTTTCATCAAGAGACTTTTGAGCTCCTCTTCACTTTCTGCCATAAGGGTGGTGTCATCTGCATATCTGAGGTTATTGATCTTTCTCCTGGCAATCTTGATTCCAGCTTGTGCTTCTTCCAGCCCAGCGTTTCTCATGATGTACTCTGCATAGAAGTGAAATAAGCAGGGTGACAATATACAGCCTTGATGTACTCCTTTTCTTATTTAGAACCAGTGTGTTGTTCCATGTCCAGTTCTAACTGTTGCTTTCTGACTTGCATATAGGTTTCTCAAGAGGCAGGTTAGGTGGTCTGGTATTCCCATCTCTTTCAGAATTGTCCACAGTTTATTGTGATCCGCATAGTCAAAAGCTTTGGTATAGTCAATAAAGCAGAAATAGATGTTTTTCTGGAACTCTCTTGCTTTTTCCATGATCCAGTGGATGTTGGCTGGATCAATTTGATCTCTGGTTCTTCTGCCTTTTCTAAAACCAGCTTGAACATCAGGGAGTTCATGGTTCACATATTGCTGAAGCCTGGCTTGGAGAATTTTGAGCATTGCTTTA
>SJYC01010695.1:0-19216 GCA_006408675.1 Madoqua kirkii | reverse complement strand
TGAGTAAAGAATGTAATGTAAGACTAAGTAAATAAAACTTTTTCATATAAAGTTCTTTTATGGGATATCTTATTGTGGGTAAAAAAACACAGTAGCCAGAACTATGAGGCCATCTTTAGGGCATGTCTTGTAGAAGAGTCTTGCTTTGTAAGTAGGCAACAGGATAACCATCATGTGACCTAACTTCATGAATTCAGATATGTATAGGATGAATAGAAAAACTCTGTCTAAAATCTAAAATCTCAAAAAAATATCTAAAATCTCCTAAAATCTAAAAAATCTCTAAAAATCTCAAAAACAGAACATTATTATTTGATCATTGGAAAGCCAATATATTAAATTATTATTCCTTCCTAAGAGAGAAGGAATTTAATGCAATTTGATAGAGGTAAGAGGGTTGGAGGAGATGAACTGGGTGGAGTATTCAGCTTAAAGAATGAACAAGACTGCCTTCCCAACTACACATGTGCAGAAAGGCTCCTTGGGGGTCAAAAAGGGAAGGAGTGCCACCCCATAGTAAGCGATGTCAATCTACCCATAGACATTCTCCCTTGAATCCTTCTTGGCTAAGAGAGGCATGTACACACATGGGAGGACCATTTGATCAACACCAGATTTGGATTCAGAGCCAGGTGAAGCAAGATGATTGGCCAGAGGAAGCCCAGAAAAACTGCTGCATAGAGGTGGTTCAAACTGCCATGAGGGCCTGACTCTTTCTGAGCCCATCAGTGTGTGTCTGTTTACATGTACTCTTTAGTTACACAAGTGTGTAGAGCTGCATAAGCTTCACAGAGCTTCACAGAGCTTATGAATTCCACGAAGAAGATAAATTATAATTGTCTTGATTATCTTTGTCTCATTGTGTCTAGCATACTACCAGGTACAGAGAAAACATTCAATAAACACTTTTAGAATAATGGTATTCTTTCATAAATCATCAGATGAAAAGTCGAGTTGCTTCTGAGACCAATCTCGTCTAATGTCTCTCTTGTATTTAACACAACGATCTCCCTCTGTCTTCATACTCCCTCCCCAGCAGCCCCCCTCCCCCATGCCCTTGGTTATGCATTACAATTCTTCCTTTGTTCTTTTCTGGACTTTTATCTTTTCTTAAATCCTACACAGTCCTTGGATTGAGACAGAATCCATAACTATCGTAGCCAAGTAGATAATAAAAATAAGAATTGTGTCTGATGATCAGAGGAAAGCTCGGAATGAAGAAGTCTCTGTCCAAATTCGGGAACACAAGACTCAACTAAAAGTTTTACTTTTTTTTTTTAAGTAGACCTTACAAAATATGTTTATGGGATTCAGTACCTTCCAGGCTAAATGTTGGTACTCATTAGGGTTCTGTCTTTTCTGGGGTTCACTAATAATTTATGTGATGATAATTCCTGGCCTTAAACATATAGGACTAGACATAGAACTTGAGTATAATTATATGCATATATAATTATATTATACAGTTATATATAAGATCTACTATATATAGATACAATAATTATGAGATTTTCCAATGGACAGAGGAACCTGGCGGGCTATAGTTCATGGGATCTCAAAAGAGTCAGACATGACTAGCAACTAAACAGCACCACAATGATTATATAAAATATATATTATGGCATATATAATTAAATATTTCAAAATTCAGATTTATTATATATCAAGTAGAAGTCCTCTTGCTCCGAAAGTCTGTGAAAGTCCCTCAGTTGTGTCCGACTCTTTGCACCCTATGGATTATATACAGTCAGTGGAATTCTCCAGGCCAGAATACTGGCATGGGTAGCCATTCCCTTCTCCAGGGGATCTTCCCAACCCAGGGTTCAAACCCAGGTCTCCCACACTGCAGGTGGATTCTTTACCAGCTGAGCCACGTTCTTACCTGTTTCCCTTGTTGTGAATTGGCAGCACACTGCTCTCACTCACCTACTGGAATTCAGGTTTGTCATCAATTTCAGCTATTTCTTCAGTCCTCACAATCTATTCATCCCTATGTCTTATAGATCCTTGAATGCACCTCCTTCTCTTGAATGCAGAAGGCATTCATAAACTCTCACTTTTATGGGTTTAACTCAAGTTTTTAATCTCTCCTTGGATCTTTTTGCCATAGTTTTCTTGTCAGTGACTCCCAAACCTAAGTATCAGAACCACCCATGCAATTTTGTAAAAATAAAGATCCCCAGTCCCAGTCACAAGTCATACCTATTGAAGCATAATCTCAGTGATGCACCTAGAACACTCACAATTTTTTCCTTAGATCAATGCAGTGGCTTCTTAAAAATTCTCATCAATACTCTTACTGTTTTATCATATCAGTCTATTGTTGCTGTTGTTGTACATTTGCTAAATCGTGTCTGACTCTTTGCGACCCCATGGACTGCAGCATACCAGCCTCCTCTTTCCTTCACTATCTCCTAGACTGTGCAGAAAGTCATGTCCATTGAGTCAATGATGCTATCTAACTGTCTCATCCTCTGCCACCCCCTTCTCTTTTGCCTTCAGTCTTTCCCAACATCAGGGTCTTTTCCAATGAGCCTGCTCTTGACATCGAGTGGCCAAAGTTTTGGAGTTTCAGCTTCAGCATCAGTCCTTCCAATGAATAGTCAGGGTTGATTTCCTTTAAGATTACCTGATTTGATCTCCTTGTTGTCCAAGGGACTCTCAAGAGTCTTCTCCAGCATCACAGTTCAAAAGGATCAATTATTTGGCACTCTGCCTGCTTTATGGTCCAATTCTTACATCCCTACATAACTTCTGGAAAAACCATAGCTTTGACTCTATGGATCTTTGTCAGCAAAGTGATGTCTCTGCTTTTTAATATGCTGTTTAGGTTTGCAGTAGCTTTCCTTTCAAGAAGCAAGCATCTTTTAATTGCATGACTCCAGGCACCATCTGCTGTGATTTTGGAGCCCAAGAAAATAAAATCTGTCACTGTTTCTACTTTTTCCCCTTTTATTTGCCATGAAGTGATGGGACCAGATGCCATGATCTTACTTTTTTGTATCTTGAGTTTCAAGCCAGTTTTTTTCACTCTCCTCTTTCATTTTCATCAGGAGGCTCTTTAGTTCTTCATTTTCTGCCATTAGAGAGTATAATCTGCATATCTGAGATCATTGATAATTTTCCCAGTAATCTTGATACCTTACCAGCTTGAGCTTCATCCAGCCTGGTATTTTGCATGATGTGCGATGGCATCCCACTCCAGTACTCTTGCCTGAAAATCCCATGGATGGAAGAGCCTGGTAGGCTGCAGTCCATGGGGTCATGAAGAGTCGGACACGACTGAGCAACTTCACTTTCACTTTTCACTTTATTGCATTGGAGAAGGAAATGGCAACCCACTCCAGTGTTCTTGCCTGGAGAATCCCAGGGACTGGAAAGCCTGGTGGGCTATCATCTCTGAGGTCTCACAGAGTCAGACACGACTGAAGCAACTTAGCAGCAGCAGCAGCAGCACACAGCATATAAGTTAAATAAGCACAGTGACAATACACAGCCTTGACATACTCCTTTTCCAATTTGGAACCAGTGTGTTTTTCCATGTAAGGTTCTAACTGTTGCTTCTTGACCCACATACAGGTTTCTCATGAGGCAGGTAAGGTGGTCTGGTACTCCCATCTCTAATAATTTTTCTATAGTTTGTTGTGATCCACACAGTCAAAGGCTTTATCTTAGTCAATGAAGCAGAAGTAGATGTTTTTCTGGAATCTCCTTGCATTCTCCATGATCCAGTGAATGTTGGCAACTTGATCTCTGGTTCCTCTGTCTTTTTAAAACTCAGCTTGTACATCTGGATGTTCTCAGTTCACATACTACTAAAGCCTAGCTTGAAGGATTTTGAGCATAACCTTGCTAGTATATGAAATGAGTGCAATTGCATGGTAGTTTGAACATTTTTTGACATTGCCTTTCTTTGGGACTGGAATAAAAACTGACCTTTTTCCAGTCCAGTGGCCACTGCTGAGTTTTTCTAATTTGCTGGCATATTGAGTGCAGCACTTTCACAGCACCATCTTTTAGGATTTCAATTAGCACAGCTGGATTTCCAGTACCTCCACTAGCTTTGCTGGTAGTGATGCTTTCTAAGGCCCACTTTGTCTTCCACCCCAAGATGTCCAGCTCTAGGAGTGACCCCACCATCATGATTATCTGGATCATAAAGACTTTTTTTGTATAGTTCTTCTGTATATTCTTGCCACCTCTTCTTAATCACTTCTCTTTCTGTTAGGTCCTTACCATTATTGTACTTTATCGTGTCCACCCTTGCATGAAATGTTCCCTTGGTATCTCTAATTTTCTTGAAGAGATCTCTAGCCTTTCCCATTCTATTGTTTTCCTCTATTTCTTTGCATCAGTCATTTAAAATGGCCTTCTTATCTCTCTTTGCTATTTTCTGGAACTCTGTATTCAGTTGGTATATCTTCCCCTTTCTCTCTTGCCTTTAACTTCTCTTCTTTGCTCAGCTATTTGTAAAGCCTCCTCAGACAACCACTTTGCCTTCTTGCATTTCTTTTTTCTTTGGGGTGGTTTTGGTCACTGCTTCCTGTACCATGTTTTAGACCTCTGTCCATAGCTCTTCAGGCACTCTTTCTACCGGATTTAATCCCTTGAATCTATTTATCACCTCCACTGTATAATCACAAGGGATTTGATTTAGGGCATACTTGTTTGGCTTAGTGGCTTTCCCTACTTTTTCAAATTAAGCCTGAATTTTGCAATAAAGAGCTCATAATCTGAGCCACAGTCAGCTCCTGGTCTTGTTTTTTGCTGACTGTATAGAGCTTCTCCATCATTGGCTGCAAAGAATATAATCAGCCTGATTTCAGTATTGACATTTGATGATGTCCACGTGTAGAGTCATCTCTTGGGTTGTTGGGAAAAGGTGTTTGTTATGACTAGTGTGCTCTCTTGATAAAACTCTGTTAGCCTTTGCCCTGCTTCATTTTATACTCCAAGACCAAACTTGCTTGTTATTCCAAATATCTGTTGACTTCCTACTTTTGCATTCCAATCTTCTATGATGAAAAGGACATCTTTTATTGTGTTAGTTCTAGAAGGTGTTGTAGGTCTTCATAGAACTGGTCAGTTTCAGCTTCTTCAAAATCAATGATTGGGGCATAGACTTGGATTACTGTGACACTGAATGGATTACCTTGGAAACGAACTGAGATCATTCTGTGGTTTTTGAGATTTCACCCAAGTACTGCATTTCAGACTCTTTTGTTGACTATGAGGGCTACTCCATTTCTTATATGGAATTCTTGCCCATGGTAGTAGTATAATGGTCATCTGATTTAAAATTGCCCATTCCTGTCCATTTTAGTTCACTGATTCCTAAGATGTCAGTGTTCACTCTTGCCATCTCCTGCTTGATCACATCCAATTTACTTTGATTCATGTATCTGACATTCCAAGTTCTTACCCAGTATTGTTCTTTACAGCGCTGGACTTTACTTTCACCACCAGACTCATCCACAGCTGAATGTCGTTTCTGCTTTGGCCCAGACACTTCGGTCTTTCTGGAGCTGTTAGAAATTGCCCTCTGCTCTTTCCTAGCAGCGTATTAGACTCCGTCTGACCTGGGGACTCTTCTTCCAGGCCCATATCTTTTGCATTTACAAGCTTTTCATGGGGTTCTCCCAGCAAGAATGCTGGAGTGGTTTGCCATTTCCTCCTCTTCACTATGACCCGTCTGTCTTGGGTCATACCTTCCTTAAGTTACCCAAACCCCTTCATCACGATAAGGCTGTGATCTATGGTGCTTATGTAAAATATCCACACTCATTCTGCACTCTTTAGTCCTCTTCCTAGACAGCAGAGCACAGCACCCAGTACGACAAAGAGGAACCACAGACCCAGGCTGCTCTAGAGCCCAGAAGTGCCTCAGGCTTAAGGACTTTAATGATGGACAGGACCAGTCAAAAGTCACAGTGAAGGCAAGTCTTCCAGCTAGCAAATTATCCAGATAACCTCAGAAAAAACCAATTATAACATTGCATAATGAAATCATTTTCCTCAAAAAATAATTTATCTTCAAGGGTGAAACGTTATTATTTGATGAAGTACTTCTGTTGGTTTTGTTGAGTGAGTTTTGACCTCATACTGGAAGCCAAGGACCATGTGAAACCCAGCATTGCTTGTATTAAATAAGCCTCTGCTCAGGGAGGAGAACATCCCTCAAATAGAGTGAAAACAGTTCTGGATGTCATCGGTCTAATAGTTGATCATCTTTAACAGAAACCCACTGTTAAAAAATGGCAAATTTTCATAAGCAGGTTTAAAAAATTCTAAAGTTTCTTAAACTTCTACTTATAAGAAATAGTAATTTTTCAAAACTAGGGGCTGATCACCAACCCAGTTTTAAAAAAACAAACTGTCTCAGGGGTGGGCTGCACAGCTGTGAGGGAAGAAGAGGTGCCCTCTGGTGGCACGAATGGAAAATGACCAGTGCAGGCAGACCAACAGCTACTCAATTTGATTTCCTGCCTTTGGAGCTATCGAGCTAATGACTTCTCTCTTTTATCTCCATTCCAATACAGAGCTTCTCCATCTTTGGCTGCAAAGAACACAATCAGCCTGATTTCAGTATGCAAATATTTCTTTTCCAGGACAGAGTGCTGTTTCTAATCTTGTCTTAAGATTGACCTAGAAGTACACTGCTCTCTTGTGGTAGATCTGTCCCTCTGCAAAGAGAGTGGTAAATTTCTGTAGTCTGACTCCCAGCTTAAGAATTTTAAAGATTTAAATATTGCCTAAATGGTGGGTGAGCATTTGAGGAAATGCATAGATGTCTTGAAAACAATCCTAATAGAATTTCAAATTTTCTATTAACATTACATATGAAGAACAAGAAAGTTCATCTTAATACAGCCTTTTAAAAAACATTTGTTATAAATATTGGTTTTGAACCCAGTGTTTCCTTCCCTTGTCTTTTCTTGTCTTGTGTTCATTAAAAATAATGACATGGCTAAGTATTTCTAACTACTTCAAATAGAAACAAACAAAACTTCCCCAAATTTATTGTCCATGATTAATTGTGAGAAATGCTCCTAAATTAAAATTTTTTATCTCAAGAACTTGAATACTCAGCAGGTGTTTGACATAATAAAAATGTGGGTTTTACTGAATTTATTTAATGAGTAAATTAAAAGCTTCACACTGTATTACTCATATGCTAGAATTCAGATATCATATTTCTCATGGAATAGATAGGTTAGGCAATGAAAGCTGTATAAATTAATTCTTATATTTTGAATGCACTTAAAAGAAGTTTATTATGTGAAAAAATGTATTTAGTGCCTGCTACCTGTCAGTATTGCACTGCATACAAGTTGTATGCAGAGAAAATACACTCCTTACTTTTAAGGAGTACAGTAACCGGTGAAGCAAATAACTACCTACTATGTTTTACTTTTTAAAAGTGAATTTTTAGGTTATATATTTATTTTAAAATAAGCTATATATTAATTTAGTTTCTCCCCCAAAGAAGTATACTTTTATGGCTACTTTCCCTACTTTTTAAACTTCCAAAATAAAAAGAATATAAATAAAGTTTTAACTAAACATAAAATTGTTGGTACAACATGGCCATTCTAGAGGCCTATATTAGGGTTCTCCAAAGCAACAGAACAAATAGGGTATATATAGATATTTATAAGTGGAAATTTATTATAGGGATTGACTCACAGGGTTATGGTGGCAGAGAGGACTGTCTGCAGGCTGGAGAAGTTGAAAAGCTGCTGGTGTAATCAGTCTGAGTCGGAAGGCCTGAGAATTGGAGGTTGATAGTGTAATTTCCTATCCAAAGCCCAAGAGCCTAGAATATCGATGGCCCAAGGGAAGGAGAAGAGGGCGATCCAAGAGATGCAGAGAGAAAGTGAAAGTGTTAGTCGCTCAGTCATTTCCAACTCTTTGGGGCCCAGTGGACTGTAGCCCACCAGGCTCCGCTGTCTGTGACATTCTCCAGGTGAGAGTACTGGAGTGGGTAGCCCTCCCCTTCTCCAGGGAATCTTGCCGACTCAGGGAGGGAACACCAGTCTCTGGCACTGCAGGCAGAGTCATTACAGCCTGGACCACCAGGCGAGCCCAAGGGCAGGTTCAACCCACCTTTGCCTGTTTGTTCTATTCAGGCCCGCAGTGGATTGGGTGATTTTCTCAGTTCACCAACTCAAATGCCAGTCTCTTCCCTACACACCCTCACAAGCACTCCCCGGAGAGAGGTAACAGTCATGCAGAGGGCTTGGAACCAGGGCTGCTCACACAGGGAGCAGGCTGCCAGCTTCCATTGTGCGAGGCCACCTGTGTGGGTGCCTCTGATCTGGGCTCGACAATGAGGCCTCCCACCCCTCTCCCCCAGATGCTTTATTGGAAAGAACGGCACCTTTGCCCCAAAGTGTTAGTCACTCAGTTATGTCCGACTCTTTGTCACCCCATGGACTGTAGCCCGCCAGTCTCCTCTGTCCATGAGATTCTCCAGCAAGAATTCTGGAGTGGGTTGCCATTCCCATCTCCAGGGGATCTTCCCAACCCAGGGACTGAACCCAGGTCTCCTGCATTGCAGGCAAATTCTTTACCATCTGAGCCACCAGGGAAGCCCCGAAGAGGCAGTCCTGATGATGGGGCCCGATAGATGCACACATCCCCATCAGGAGCTTTTGTTTCATGAAGTTTCCTAGGACTCAGGCTGCAAGTGCTAGGTGGGACCTGAAGAGAAATTCAGATAGTCAAAAACTGCTTTTGCTGAAATTTCCACTACTTGGTCATTACTAGAGAGTTACAGGTTTAAGACACAACAATGGTAAGTCCTCCAAAATGCCAAAGGTAACTTGCTCCAAAAACAGCAAGGAAACTGCTGAAAAGGAGAAGGGAGCGGTAGTGACTGTGTGGCCTCCCTCGTGCCAGGACTTGAGGAACTTCTGGGTAATTTTAGCACTTTTCTTAGTAGGAAACACCATGTGTCGGGGGCACCTCTCCAGTCCTGGCTGGAACACAGCTGCAGAGATGAGGGGAGCCCTGCTCTTGTTTAATCTGGCTGATCAAGGAAGGAACGGAATGTGCTCCTTCCACAGCTGCAGACCCTCCTGTCGTGGCACTAGCTGCTCCAGGAGCAAGGTCTCGTCCAGCACTATTAATATTCCGGAAAGTTCTCTGACTCATAACACCAGGGAGGTCAGTAATCCTTTTCTCTCCGTTACAGTAATGTATGATCATGATATGTTCCAGTGAAGTGTGATTAGAAGCAGTAGGTAATCATAACATGGGGCTTCCCTGGTGGCTCAGATGGTAAAGAGTCTGCTTGTCAATGCGGGAGACACAGGAAACACAGGTTTGATCCCTGGGTGGGGAAGACCCCCTGGAGGAGAAAATGGCAACTTACCCCAGTATTCTTGCCTGAAAAATCCCAGGGTCAGATCACAAAAAGTCAGACATGACTTAGCGACTAAATAGCAACAACCAACAACAATCATAGTATGACCATGTTTCTCAGCTTGGCCATGAGGAGCCCTCAGAATGATCACAGTAGGTAAGAAACCACAATGGCAGGCAGGCCTTGGAGATAGGTGGCCTCAGTTCCAGATCATGGCAATAAAGAAGACATCAAGGTTTGGGGGGTTTATTTATATTTTTATTGTATTTAATTTTTTAATTTTTATTTTATATTGGAGTGTAGTTGATTAAAAATCTTTTGTTAGATTCAAGTGTACAGCAAAGTAACACAGTTATGCATATACAAGTATCTATTATTTTCCCATTTAGGTTATTAAAGAATATTGTGCAGAGTTCCCTGTGCTATATAGTAGGTCCGTTTTAGTTATCCATTTTAAATATGATAGGAGTCACATCAAGTTTTTGGCTTCCTGATGCATATAAACGAAGGCAATGGCACCTCACTCCAGTACTCTTGCCTGGAAAATCCTATGGACGGAGGAGCCTGGTAGGCTGCAGTCCATGGGGTCGCTAAGAGTTGGACACGACTGAGCGACTTCACTTTCACTTTTCACTTTTCACTTTCATGCATTGGAGAAGGAAATGGCAACCCACTCCAGTGTTCTTGCCTGGAGAATCCTAGGGATGGGGGAGCCTGATGGGCTGCCGTCTCTGGGGTCGCACAGAGTCGGACACGACTGAAGTGACTTAGCAGTAGCAATGTATAGAAAAGTTGTGTTGACAGTATGATATTGTCTTTTAAGTGTGTGATAGTATTATGTCTGAAAAAACAGTGCATAGATATTAATTTAAAAATGATGCTGTTGGGAAAATGTTGCTGAATAGACTTTCAGACTTTAAGTTTGTAAAAAATTGAGTATCTGTTAAATGGGATAAAACAAAATATGCTGGTATAAGGCACTGAGAAGGAATTTAGAGAATCTAGTTGAGTTCCTCCAGCTCTATTACCAGTTCAAGAGATAGGCTTCCTTAGCTGCCCGAGTTCTGTTTTTGGCAGGATTGAGTCAGAGAGTAGCCTCATTAATTGATGATGTCTCCTATGCATGTTGGGTCCCATGGAGTGATGCCAGCTGTGCTGTATGGCAACCTAATTTTATACCAGTTTGTTGAAAAGAAGCCTTTCCTTTTGCTTAGGTAAAATTTGAGACCATAGGAGTGCACTCTTATAGCTCCAAAGACACACACATTGAAAATTTCTAAGAAGAAATATGAACAGAGGAGAACAAAGATGAATAGATTTAGAAATGTATTCCCATATGATATCTGAAAAAGAGAAAGCAATCCAAATAAAGTTTTTTAATTGGTGATATTATATGAATTCTATTCACAAGAATTTACATCCTCACATTTTACCCACAGCCAGATATACAGTGACTATTATATGTACTAGAATTCACAGATTTATTCAAAATGGAAAGATATTTTTAATCAGCTGTACTACATATCAGATTCACTTCTGAACATTATGTAATTACTTATAATCAGCTGCTGGTAAAGACTTATATCTGAAGTCAAATTATCTCTAATGTAACATTGCTTCTTGAATGTTAGCAGAAGCAGAAGTAGCTTACCTTCATTTCTGCTTGACCTCTTTTACTTAAACTAGAAATTTATCTTGTAGGAAAAAGTAACCTCTATCCAAATTTGTGACTAATTCAATATGACTTTTGAAAACTAATATACCAGAGTTTTGCTTTTTTCTAAAAAGCAAAGCAACTTCATTTCCTCATCTCCTCCTTCTGTTTCAAAAACAAGCAACAGAGAAACAAAGAAATAAACAAAACACATTTCCTGTACGCACTTGTGTCTTCATTAGAAGAATAACAGGAACTGTCAGTTACCATTAACTACTCAGGAGAAAGCAATGACATCCCACTCCAGCACTCTTGCCTGGAAAATCCCATGGATGGAGAAACCTGGTAGGCTGAAGTCCATGGTGTCACTGGACACGACTGAGCGACTTCATTTTCACTTTTCACTTTCATTCATGAAGGCAATGGCAACCCACTCCAGCGTTCTTGCCTTGAGAATCCCAGGGACGAGGGAGGCTGGTGGGCTTCTGTCTATGGGGTTGCACAGAGTCGGACACGACTGAAGCGACTTAGCAGCAGCAAGCAATGTATAAGCAGAAACTTTGAGAAGTGTCAAAGCACTATTATTCTACAAACCAATGAGCCTGCCATCTCACTCTACAAGGTAATTTTTTTTAAATGCCCCAGATAATAGCTTTATGTAGGCAGTTGGACCCTACTCTGGGAAAGAAAAGGGTTGAGGGATGAGGATAGTAGCTACTGATGAGCTGTGTTTATCTACACTGAGCTAGCAAATACAACCGAGGCAATACTTCCTGACTTTGGGGAATTGCCAGGTGCATGTGGATAAAGAGAAAACTTAGGGACACAGGAAGAAGAAAGGCCAATATTTGCTCTGGGTATTGGGCTGTTACTGCAATTGACGCAGATCACACTGGCTGAGTAAGAAGAGGCCAAGGAGCTGAGCTGCATGGAGGGGAATGGTCTCAGGATGTTGGGGGAGTTTTCACATCCTGTTACACTATAAAAATATATAGTTGTTTTTATCTTTTTTTTAGTGAAGTCGTGGAAAATACTGGAAGGCTTGGGCAGGCAGTTGGAAAACGAAAGTCGTGCTCCTTGTAACTGTATGCCTGCCCCTTCGCCAGCCAGCGTGTGCAGAAAAGAAGCAGCCCAGATGAAGATCATTTCCTCTTGCTCCCATGCCCATTTGCAATGACTGATTCTTAAAGGTTACCAGATGGCTCACCAGCACATTTTGGTACAAGGAGTCCAGCTTTCTGTTTTGACGTTAGTCAGATATGCATGTGGCACCTGAGGAACAAGGAGAAGAAGGGGGAGAATCATATTTTCTTTTGGCTCAATCACTGTCAACTTGGAAACTCTGATGTGTTGGAGAAACTTATTTGGCCTAGATGGCCTCAACCTGGCAAAAAAATCTTTTGTAATATTTTTATACCAGAGTTTTAAAATTTTACCCCCCTTTCTCCACTCTTTTAAACTTTTCCATTTTCTTCCTTCCTTTACCTTCTTCCTTTCTCAAATTTTTCTAGGTCCTTACTATATATTCCAGCTGGGCAACAGCTGGAAATGTATACAGGGCTTCCCCGGTGGCTCAGACGGTAAAGAATCTGCATGCAATGCAGGAGACCTGAGTTCGATCCCTGGGTTGAGAAGATCCCCTGGAGGAGCGCGTGGGAACCCACTCCAGTATTCTTGCCTGGAGCCTGGTGGGCTCCAGTCTATATAGCTGAAAGAGTTGGACACAACTGAGCAGCTAAGCATAGCATTATATGTAAAACAGTCCTGGTATCAACAGGGTTTACAATCTGATGAAAAATTTGAAAACAATTAGTAGCAAAACAACCTTATAAATGCCATAATTGACTCATGTACAAAGTGACATGTGTCCTAGACCATGACCTGCAAAACATTAAAAGTTCACACTAATTGATGTGTTTAGTTGCTAAGTTATGTCTGACTCTTTCTTACCCTATGGGACTATAATCCTCCAGGCTCCTCTGTCCATGAGATTCTCCAGGCAAGAATACAGGAGTGGGTAACTTTTCCATTCTCCAGGAGATCTTCCTGACTCAGGGATTGAACCTGCATCTCCTTTGTCTCCTGCATTGGCAGGAGGTGAATTGCTTACCCACTGAGCCTTTGGACACTAGCTGATATCCTAATACAACTCAACATTCAAAAAGCGAACGTCATGGCATCCAGTCCTATCATTTCATGGTGAATAGACGGGGAAACAATGGAAACAGTGACAAACTTTATTTTGGGGGACTCCAAAATCACTGCAGATGATAACTAAAGCCATGAAATTAAAAGATGCCTGCTCCTTGGAAAAAAGCTGGACAAACTTAGACAGTATATTAAAAAGCAGAGACATTTCTTCACTGACAAAAGTCTGTATAGTCAAAGCTGTTGTTTTTTCCAGTAGTCATTTTGGATGTGAGATTTGGACCATAAAGTCTGAGTGCTGAAGAATTGATGCTTTTGAACTGTGGTGTTGGAGAAGACTTTTGAGAGTCCCTTGGACTGCAAGGGTATCCAACCAGTCAATCCTAAAGGAAATCAATCCTGAATATTCATTGGAAGGACTAATGCTGAAGCTGAAGCTCCAATACTTTGGCCACATTATGTGAAGAGCCAACTCATTAGAAAAGACTCTGAGAAAAGGGCCTGGGAAAGATTGAAGGAAGGAGAAGGACGGGACAACAGAGAACAAGATGGCTGGTTGGCAACACTGACTCAATAGACATAAGTTTGAGCAAGGTCCAGGAGATGGTGAAGAACAGAGAATTCTGGAGTGCTGCAGTTCAAGGGGTTGCAAAGAGTCAGACATGATTGATTGACTAAACAACAACAATACAATTAATTTTGGTTTCTCTATTTATCTATATATTTATCAAATGTATATATTTGATCAATAAGTGGGTTTTGAGGCTTTTTATTTTTACCTTTTCTTTCTTTTTAAAAAGTTCACCTGTGGAAGATTGCCTTGACTGATTTCTTTCAACCAAGATATTGGTTATTGTGTGCAAGCCAGGCATAGTGCTAGGATTACAGGGTTACAAATGACTAGAAAAGGTCCTTGACTTAAAATCGTTCATGGTATTTTGAGAGATGAGACAGATTTTCAAAGCAATACTAGATAATTCAGGTAGGTCATTTCTAGAAGTTATAGATGAGGCACTGTGGGAACACAGAGCAAGAAAAGGTTACTTTTCAAAGAGAACTTTAATTTAAAAAGATACATTCACCCTAAATGTCCCCAGCAGCACTATTTACAATAGCCAAAACATGGAAGCAACCTAAGGGTCTCTAGACAGAGGAATGGATAAAGAAGATGTAGTAACATATACAATGGAACATTACTCAGTCATAAAAAGAATGAAATAATGCTACTTGCAGCAACATAGATGAACCCAGAGATTATCATACTAAGTAGCTTATTTAACTTCTATGCTGCTACTGCTGCTGCTGCTGCTAAGTTGCTTCAGTCGTGTCCGACCCTGTGCGACCCCAGAGACGGCAGCCCATCAGGCTCCCCCATCCCTGGGATTCTCCAGGCAAGAACACTGGAGTGGGTTGCCATTTCCTTTTCCAATGCATGAAAGTGAAAAGTGAAAGTGAAGTCGCTTGGTCATGCCCGACTTCGACTGAATAAAGCTCAAGCTGGAATCGAGATTGCCAAGAGAAATATCAATAATCTCAAATATGTGGATGACATCACCCTTATGGCAGAGAGCAAAGAAGAACTAAAGAGCCTCTTGATGAAAATGAAAGAGGAGAGCGAAAAAGTTGGCTTAAAACTCAACACTCAGAAAACTAAGATCATGGCATCTGGTCCCATCACTTCTTGGCAAACAGATGGGGAAGCAATTGAAACAGTGACAGACTTTATCTTTCTGGGCTCCAAAATCACTGTAGATGGTGACTGCAGCCATGAAGTTAAAAGATGCTTACTCTTAGAAGAAAATTTATGACCAACCTAGACAGCATATTAAAAAGCAGAGACATTACTTTGCCAACAAAGGTCCGTCTAGTCAAAGCTATGGTTTTTCCAGTGGTCATGTATGAATGTGAGAGTTGTACTATAAAGAAAGCTCAGCACTGAAGAACTGATGCTTGTGAACTGTGGTGTTGGAGAAGACTCCTAAGAGTCCCTTGGGCTCCAAGGAGATCCAACCAGTCAATCCTAAAGGAATCAGTCCTGAATATTCATTGGAAGGACTGATGCTGAAGATGAAGTTCCAATATTTTGGCCACCTGATGCAAAGAATTGACTCATTTGAAAAGATCCTGATACTGGGAAAGACTGAAGAGAGCAGGGAGGAGAAGGGGACGACAAAGGATGAGATGGTTGGGTGGTATCACTGACTCAATGGACATATGTTTGAGCAAGCTCCGAGTGTTGGTGAAGGAGAGGGAAGCCTGATGTGCTGCAGTCCATGGGGTCACAAAGAGTCAGACACAACCGAGTGACTAAACTGAACTGAACTGAAAGTAAATCATATGATATGATACTTGCTTATATCATATGACATTGCTTATATGCTGTCTCTTATACACATCTCCCGACTCAGGGATTGAACCTGCATCTCCTTTGTCTCCTACACTGACAGGCAGACATCGAACTATAATTTTGGAACTGATTAAAAATAGGGCAATTTAGAGGTAAGAAAGGCAGCTAAGTTTGGCAGTGTTCCCCCCATCTGCTATTTCCCTCTTGGAGAAGAAAATGTAATTAACATGTTTGGTCCAGGACTCATTGGGTGGAAATAAAGATGACTGAAGCTGGCTGCAATTTGGCTAAGAGGGAAAGGCATTTCATCCGAGGTTGGAAAGCATTTTGTGAACTTTGTGTTCCCGTGAGCTTAAGCAGGTGTCACAAATCTTAAAGATGAGCGCTAGTGCTTCTGGCACCAGGACGGCTCTGTGTCCGAGCATGGGGCCAGGGCGGGCTCCTGCGCATTCCTCCTGAATGAATTCAGCTGCTGTGCTTCGTGGCTGTTCCTCCGACCACTGCCAGGAACAGTTCTTAAGTGAGTCGCAAGGGTCTGATGAAAAGCACCCATTTGGTCCCCGGGGCGATAAGGCCGGGCTGGTGATCTGCTGCCTGTCCTCACTTTCCGGTTTTAACTTCAGGGGTGAGTGTCTCAGCGGAGTGGATGGTGACAGGGCCGAGCCACTGGATGCTCAGCCTTTCTTGTGTGCCCGCTCATTCTTTCCTGGGACAGGACTTGGGTAGTTGCTCCCACCACAGTGCTGGCTCCCAGGGCAGATCCACGGCTCTCAGGTGACAGACCGGTCCAAGAGTCCCTCCCCAGATGGTGGGATAGCTAGCGAAAGGTGCACTGGAAACTGGACACATGCTGAATGGCTCTGGAAAGGCCCCTCCACTGACAGCTTCTGAGAACTTGGAGAAGACCAGTGACAAGAGGAAAGTTCATGGGCCAACTGGGGTTCACTCATCCTTTGTAATCCCAGAATCATGGGGTGAATTTCTGAGAACTGGAAAGATAGAGAGTCTGGCTGATGCAGAAATTCCAGCACTAGTGATCACCTGACCAACGTTGACGTCCTCTTTCAAGGTGAACCTCATAGTGACATTACCTGAGGGACATCCCTGCTGGTCCAGGGGCTAAGACTCTGCCTTGTAATGCAGGGGGTCCAGGTTCCCTGCCTGGTCAGGGAACCAGAACTAAAATTCCACATGCCTGCAACTACAAAAAGATCCCGTGTTCAGTAACTAGAGATCTTTGCATTCCTCAGTGAAGACTGGAGACCCTGCACGCTGCAACTTAGACCCAGTAAGCCAAATAAATAAATAATATTAAGAAAATTTAAGTTACTTGACAGCGAGTTAGGGCAACTGGAACTGAATCAGGTCTTGTGAGTCCCAGAAAGGTTTTGCTTCAGCCCTGAGGGGAGATGCAGGGAGGGACGGGACTAAGGACATAGTTTGATTGGGAACATATTTCTGTCATGACCAGCCCAGCCCTGTTTTCTCCCTGCCAAAGGCCTCCCATGAAATTTACCTCCCCTTTTGCTTCATCACCCCTGGAAGCCTCTCCTGCCCTCCCCACCACCCTCTACGTTTCACTGTCTTAGAATTCCGTGCTTGCCTTGGACCCTTGCCTCAGACTCCATCACTCCTGACTGTCTGGCTTGTCTGCTCCAAAATGCAGCCACTGGTTCCCTTTCTTTGAATCCTATAAGGCTGGACCAATCCCAGTACCTTCAGCCTCGGAGCTCCTGAACCATTAGGCCTCAGGCTGAGTCCCACGCATGTGGGTGGGGAAGCCTGATGCTCTGGACCCTCCTAGGACCCCTTCCAAACCACATCTGAGCCACCCTTGAACCTAGGAATGAGCTCAATACATGAGAGGTGTTTGGATCTGGCATGATCTGTTCACCTTGCCTGTTTGAGCTCAAAAATACCACAGACTGGGAGGCTTAATCAATAGGAGTTTATTTCTCATGGTTCTAGAGGCTTGCGATCAGGGTGCCAGTAGGGTGGGGTTCTGGTGAGGACCCTCTTCTGGGCTTGCTGATGGCTGTCTCCTCACATGGCAAAGAGAGAGAAAGTGGTTGGGGGAGGACAGGCTCTCTGCTATCTCTTCTTGTGAAGGCACTAATCCTCTCACGGGGGCTCCACCCTCACCCTTACCTAAACTTAATCACCTCTCAAAAGCCCTCTTACCAAACACAATCATATTGGGAATTAGGGCTTCAACATAAATTTGAAGGGGACACAATTCAGTCTATAGCACTGCTCCAAATTTGGAAGGTGTCCCAGTCATGGAAGGGTCAGGCCTGGACCAGGCCAGTAGGGTTATATGTGGGACCACTGGTTAAGAATCAGAGATTTGCAGCATTCTGCAAAGCCATGAGTGGGTACTTAACAAGGGCTGGCTTCAGTCATAACCTCCCAGGTTCAACTGTTGGCCCTACTTCTTGATTGAGCATGTCTGTATTTATAAAGGGTAAAAGAAAAGAAAGAAAGAAAGTGAAGTCGCTCAGTCGTGTCCGACTCTTTGGACAGAGGAGCCTGGTAGACTACAGTCCATGGGATTCTCCAGGCAAGAGTACTGGAGTGGGTTGCATTTCCTTCTCCAGGAGATCTTCCTGCCCCAGGGATCAAACCCAGGTCTCCTGCATTGCAGGCAGACACTTCACCCTCTGAGCCACCAGGGAAGCCCCATAGAGGGTAAAGTGGGAATAATAACAGCATCTACTTTGCAAGGCTGGGGGAAGATGTCCTGAGATAACACATAGAAGGTTTTTAGAACAGTGCCTGATACTGAGCCAATGCCAGGCAAACGTTCACTTCTTTCAGAGTCTTCTGGGTTTTGTTAGATACTGTTAGTCACTGTTAGTCATAAGAGTTTGAAAGTGGGATTAGGTTACCTTCCCATTTCAGAGAAGATGGGGGCCAAACGGATCTCGGAATTCTTTTTAAAAATAATTTAATAGATCTATTTGTTGGCTGTGCTGGGTCTTCGTTGCTGCAGGGACGTCTCTCTGGCTGTGGCTGGTGGGGGCTGCTGCAGGCCTGCTCCCTCGTGGTGCTCCGGCTTCTCTCTGCGTTGGATGTTCCTCTTGCAGAGCACGGGCTCCAGAGCACGGGCTCAGTACTTGTAGCTTAGTTGCTCCTTGGCATGTGGGCTCTTCCTGGATCAGGGATTGACCCTGTGTCTCCTGCATTGGCAGGCAGATTTTTTACCACTCAGCCACCAGGGAAGCCCTTGGAATCCTTGAATGAGAATCTTAGTGTGATTCCAGAGCTGGTTTAGAATGACCAGGGCCTATAGAAGTGTTAAGAAAGCTAGCCAAAGGCATGGACTCTCCCAGGTGGGCAGAACAGGTGCAAGACTGTATGTGAAGCTCGGGGCAATGATTCGGTTCAGACCTGGATCATTAACTAGATTCTGAGCCATCCCTGAGCTCCAGTGTTACTCAGGCCTAGGGTGCTCCCACAAGACCCTGGTCCTTGCTCTTTCTTCTTCTGGAATGTTCTCTCCCCAGATAACCCTGTGGCTAGTTCTCTTACTGCCTTCAGGTTTCTGCTCAGAATCACCTGAGCCCTCTGACCCACCATCTAAAACAGCACCACCTGCCCCCAGCATGCCCTGCCTTCCTTATCTTGCTCCAGTCTTCACGTAGCACATGATGTAATGTATGTACGTATGGGTATACACACACACACACACACACACACA
>SJYC01010694.1:0-47601 GCA_006408675.1 Madoqua kirkii | reverse complement strand
CCTGAAAAGCACTATGAGCCAATTCAACATAGTTAAGATTTATATAGTTTTCACACAATAGCAGGATACAAATTCTAATCAAGTTCCCATAGACTGTAAACCAGGAGACACTGGAATAATATAACCAGGGACATAAAACAATGCAAATTTGTAACATGTAAAAATTTCATGGTCCAAAGATAATGAAATCATACAGAGTCTGTTTTCTTATCACTGTGAAATTAGGTTAGAAATCAACATCAAAAGATATTTGAAAATAAACCACATTGTTTCAAGTGCAGCATGACATTTACCAAGAGAGACTTTAACCTTTGAAAGCCTCATGCTTATTATTTAATTTTAAAATGATATTCAGACTTCCCTGTAGCTCAAATGGTAAAGAATCTGCCTGAGAGGCAGGAGACCAGGGTTCAGTCCCTGGGTTGGGAAGTTCCTCTGGAGAAGGGAATGGCAACCCACTCCAGTATTCTTGCCTGGAGAATTCCATGGACAGAGAAGCCTGGTGGGCTACAGTCTGTGGGGTCACAAAGAGTCGGATACGACTGAGTGACTGACACACACAGTAAATGATATGCATCATGCAGTATGGTAGGCATGTAGCTTACTGCCTGCGTTGAGGTGAACAGAGTGAATATTGCTCAGAAAACGTCAAGCCTGTCGAGGAAGACAAGTGAACAGACCATGCCGTCTCCGCATCTCAACCCAGGCACTGGGAGGCAGCCCACCTGCCCCCGCTGCCCCGCATCCACGGACTGGACTTCCTGCCTCTTCACTCAGCTTCGTCAAGGCTCTCCTCACCCTCCTCGTCACCCCAGCCAACTCACAATCTACCCGTGTGCTGTGCGCTGCCGTGCTGAGCTGCTCAGTCATCTCCGACTCTTTGCAACCCCATGGACTGTAGCCCGCCAGGCTTCTCTGTTCATGGTGATTCTCCAGGCAAGAAGACTGGAGTGGGTACCTGTCCCTTCTCCAGAGGGTCTCCCTGACCCAGGAATCAAACCAGTGTCTCCCGCACTGCGAGCGGATTCTCCACCAGCTGAGCTACCAGGGAGCCTGCTGCCTGTATGACCCACGGGCAGTTCTGTTGCACATGGATCTGTCCGGCCTCAAACATCCTCAAACATCCTCATCTCCTTTGCACAGGCCTCCCGTTGGGGGCTTACTTCCTGCTCAGGACTGATGATTGCTCAGTAGGCTGCGCTCCTTCCTCCTAATGGCAGGAACCCTCACTGTTTCATATTAATACATCTATGTGTCTATCCTTTACATATTTGCAGTTGTTGTTATTAGTTTGTTTATATCAGCATTGGCAACCTTTATCTATAAAGGGCCAGATAGTAAATACTTCTGGCTTTGAAGCCCAGACAGTTTCTATCACAACCCCTCAACTCTGCCATCATAGTGCCAAAGCAGCCACAGACCAAAAAAATGAAACAAAAAAACAAACAAACAAAAATCCCCCAAAGAATCACGGTTGTATTCCAATAAAACTTAATTTGTAGAAGCAGTTGGGGGCCAGATTTGGCCCGTGGACCATAGTTTGCCAGCCCCTGGTCTAGACAGTAAGGTCCTTGAGGGCCTACACACTGTACTTCGTATGTATTCCACTCCTACCTTTGTGCCTCTGAGCACTGAACACATGTATCTTGATTGATTAATTTGGGTCTTACACTAAACTAAAATATTATACTCACTTTATAACCAGAAGAGAAGCTTAATGTGTGTTCTTTTATTGATGGAATACCATTTAGGAATTGAGATTTGCTAATTGTTGTTTGTACAGGCTGAGGAATATAGACAAACCAAACATTTTGTGGGGTATTAGGAGTTGAGGGGTAGCCAGGCTGAAACCCAGGGGCAGACGGGTAGGTCACAATGGGAGAGATACACCACACCACAGGAAAGAGAAAGTTAGCCAGGGAGCTCCTGCTATGCTCCGTAAAGGTCAAGGCTCTCGTTCTCTGCTCTGCAGGTCAGCAGGGCAGTGATTCACCCTAAAACTGAAAAATTTAATAGAACTGTACATAGAACAACAGACTGGTTCCAAATAGGAAAAGGAGTACGTCAAGGCTATATATGGTCACCCTGCTTATTTAACTTTACACAGAGTACATCATGAGAAACGCTGGGCTGGAGCAAGCATAAGCTAGAATCCAGATTGCCAGGAGAAATATCAATAACCTCAGACATGCAGATGACACCACCCTTATGGCAGAAAGTGAAGAACTAAAGAGCCTCTGGATGAAAGTGAAAGAGGAGAGTGAAAAAGTTGGCTTAAAGCTCAACATTCAGAAAATGAAGGTCATGGCACCTGGTCCCATTACTTCATGGGAAATAGATGGGGAAACAGTGGAAACAATGGCTGACTTTATTTTGAGGGGCTCCAGAATCACTGCAGATGGTGATTGTAGCCATGAAATTAAAAGACGCTTACTCCTTGGAAGGAAAATTATGACCAACCTAGATAGCCTATTAAAAAGCAGAGACATTACTTTGCCAACAAAGGTCCGTCTAGTCAAGGCTATGGTTTTTCCTGTGGTCATATATGGATGTGAGAGTTGAACTATAAAGAAAGCTGAGCACTTAAGAATTGATACTTTTGAACTGGGATGTTGGGGAAGACTCTTGATAGCCCCTGGGACTGCAAGAAGATCCAACCAGTCCATCCTAAAGGAGATCAGTCCTGAATATTCATTGGAAGGACTGATGCTAAAGCGGAAACTCCAATACTTTGGCCACCTGATGTGAAGAGCTGACTCATTTGAAAAGACCCTGATGCTGGGAAAGATTGAGGGCAGGAGGAGAAGGGGATGAGATGGTTGGATGGCATCACCGACTCAATGGACATGAGTTTGGGTAGACTCTGGGAGTTGGTGATGGACAGGGAGGCCTGGCATGCTGTGGTTCATGGGGTTGCAGAGTTGGACATCACTGAGCGACTGAACTGAACTGAATGCACTCTTTCCAAGTTCCTGCCATTTGAAAAGTTCCCCTGCTGGGAACAGTATTCAGTCCTAATGCAGACGAATAATAGTAGGGCAATATGATGGTGAAGGACAGGGAGGCCTGGCGTGCTGCGGTCCAGGGGGTCACAGGAGTCAGACCCGACTGAGTGACTGAACAACAACAATAGATGTGGCTCAATTTTTTTTTTCTGCTTGATGGTAAATATGTTGGATACTAATAATCTTTAGAAGTTCTGGTGTCCTACACTTGGAGTTCCGAGCTGTAGCTGCCCACGAGCAGGGCAATAAACCCACTAACACTTGTCCTTCACTCTTGACAAAGTCAGTCCCCAGTCCAGGTGATTCCAGTGAGTTGTTCAAGATGCAAAATGCTTTAATCTGAAAATATTCCCCTGTAAAGTAGTTTGACTTCTACCCATATGTTACATGCTATTAGGAAAATGAATAGGATTTTGTGCAAATGCCTTTCAAAGACTGAAAGTTAGTTGTTAGTAACTATATTAGTCTTGAATTTCTTTGGCATTATCAATGTACCATAAATCCCAGATTAGTGTATAGTTTCCCAAAGAAAAATACTTTACTTATCTGAGTTTAGTCTTCCAGTCTAAAGAGTTTTTAGATATTTGAAAGCTCCTGTTTCTGTGTTTCCCAAGGGCTTTTCCTGGCTTAGTGTCCCATCTGCGCTTCTGCTGTGAGGCTGTGAGCCCTGCTGCAATGTTTTTCCACGTTCTCGTTGTCCTTCTTTCCTCAACTCGGTAGTCCTTCTCCCCACATTCTTCCTGCATTCTCCTCTATCACTCTAATCCCGTGAGACCGTGTATTTACAGCAAACAAGGCTATCTGGAGAGACTGATCAGTGCTATTGTGACCTTTCCATTACCACAGGTCAAGTGTGCTTGGCAGACAAAAGACATGGAAAGCCCAGAAAGTGTTGGGGGAGAGAGAAGCATTGATAACAACCGTATAGCTTGCGCTGTAGCGTGAAGGCATTGTTTTCCCCTCGAGATATAGGGGTTGGGACTTCCCTGGTGGTCCTGTGGTTAAGTTTGCCTTCTAATGCAAGGGGTGCGGTTTTGATCCCTAGTTGGGGAACGAAGATTCCACCCACATGCCTCGTGGCCAAAAAACCAAAATATGAAACAGAAGCAGTATTGTAACCAGTTCAATAAGGACTAAAGATTAACAGGTGGGAGGAGGGGAAGAAAATGCAAATAGATGTCTTCTACCTCATCATGAAAGCAAGTTGCAATATATATACAAACAGGGAGCTGTGGTCTCTTATGAATGGAGTGTAAAGACAAGCAGTGAAGCAACAGATGACAATGTGTCTAGGAACCCAGGCCTAGAGAGAGACGCTCCTGTCCACAGCATGGGGGCCTCTTTGGATGGTCACGGTCCCGGCCAGCGGTGATGAGGGCGAGTCTAGGTTAAGAGTGAAGCAGGAGGGAGGAGGGGAAAGGGGAGGCCAGGGCAGGAGCCCTGGTCAGAGGGACGGGAAGCAGCCCTTCCTGTCCACAGCATGGGGGCCTCTTTGGATGGTCACGGTCCCGGCCAGCGGTGATGAGGGCGAGTCTAGGTTAAGAGTGAAGCAGGAGGGAGGAGGGGAAAGGGGAGGCCAGGGCAGGAGCCCTGGTCAGAGGGACGGGAAGCAGCCCCGCCCGCTCGCTCTCTCCTCGGCTCAGCCCTGGCGTTGGCTGGTCTGGAGGCGGACCCAGGAGACGACCTGGTGGGGACCGAGGCTGGGAGAACCGCAGTCACCACAAGCAGTTTGCTCGTATGTGTGTGGGTTGAATAGGGTCCCCCATATTCATGTTCACCTGGAACCTGAGTGTGAGCTTGTTTGGAAATAGGGTCTCCCCCCGCCCCCGCCCCGACACCAGGCGCACAGGGCCCTTTATTCATTCACCTATTTTCCGCGGGGCTGGGGCTGCGAGGCTGCGCCGGCTTTCCTGTCTGGACGCAGCGCTGGGGCTTTTCATCGCGGTGGCTTCTGTTGTGGAGAGCAGGCTCAGTAGTCGCGGCGCCCAGGTTCGGTTGTGCCGAGACATGTGGGATCTTCCTGGACTGGGATCGAACCCGCGTCTCCTGCATTGGCAGGTGGATTCATGGCCACTGAGCCACTAGGGAAGCCCCAAAGTAGGGTCTTTGCAGATGTACTTATTCAAGATACGATCACACTTAGATGAATACGGGCTCCGGCTGATATCTTTATACAGAGAGAAAACAAGAGACACAGATGGAGGGAAGTGGCCAGGTGAAGACAGGAGGAGATGGGGGTGGTGCCGCTGTGAGGAGCGGAAAGCCCAGGCCTGCGGGCGGCCCCCGGGGTGGAGCGGCGAGGAGCGGTCATTCCCGAGCCTTCGGAGGGGCCTCCCTCAGCGCGGCCCTGCTGACACCGGGATTTCGGACTTCTGGCGCCAGGACAGTGAAGGAACATGCTTCTGTTGTTCCGTGCTGTTCTCTGTATGGTGGTTTGTTACGTCCACTCTAGGACATTAATATGTGATATGTCTGCCTATTCTAACCTACTTAGTATAGGACGGACCTTTTTTTTTTTTTTTTTCTGATAACCAGAGTGCTGTTTCCAAGACGCCAGCTGAGTTCATCCAGGCCACCTGGGAGGCATCAGTGGGTCCAGGGGCGAAGAACATTTTCCAACTCTGCCCTAAGCTGGGTATTGATTGCTCAAAATTTTGAAGGGAAAAAAAATCTATCTGAGATTTTCCTGAGGTGCTTATGTTTTCTGACCCCAGGCAACATCTCCATGTCTGGAGGTATTTTTGGCTGGGAGGGGCTACTTCTGGATAGTGGCCAAGGATGATGCTGAATGTTCGATATCGCTCAGGGCAATGCCCCGCAATGAAGTGCCTCCCATTCTGTAACGCCAGTAGAGCTGAGGCTGAGAAACGGTGTCATCAACCACCCACAACAGGGCATCCTGAAGCAGCGGCAGCTGGTTAGTTCCCCCGATTCTGCGGGCTGGCCCTGGCTGACACTGCCTGGCTCCCTCATGCTCACTCGTGGACTTGAGTCAGTCTGAGGCTTGGCTGGGCTGGGAGGTCCAAGGTGGCTTCTCCAGGAGGTCTGGCAGTTGATGCTGGCTGTTGACTGGGCCTCCTCACTTCTCCTCCATGTGGACTCTGATCCTGCAGTTGGCTAGAACTGGCTTCCTATACGTGGGTCTCAGGGGAGCAATATGGAGAAAGCGCCAGGAAACGTTCTTGTTGAGCTCCATCCCAACACCACCCCCACCACATTCTCTGAACCAAAGCAAGTCTCAGGGCCAGACCAGAGTCAAGAGGCAGGAAAAGAAATGCCATTTGTTGGACAGTAGAGTAGAAATGTCACACTGCACCAGGGTGTACATAACTGAGTGAAAGGGATTAGTGACCGCGTTTTGTAGCCTACTATATCTCACGCTATGTTGCTTTAGTCGTGCCTGACTCTTTGTGACCCTGTGAACTTCAGCCCACTAGGCTCCTCTGTCCATGGGATTCTCTAGGCAAGAGTCTGGAGTGGGTTGCCATGCCCTCTTCCAGGGGATCTTCCTGACCCAGGGATCAAACCCACATCTCATTATGTCTCCTCTCTTGGGAGGCAGGAGTTTAATAATAAGCTTGCTGCTTGTGAGTTATGTGACCTTAAGCAAGTCAATAAACTTCTCTGAGCTTCAGTTTCTTCATCTGTAAAATGAATGTTTGTGACGATCTATGGAGATGATTTATGCAAAATGATCAGTGGAGTGTACAGGTCACTGCAGCAAATTTATTTGTTTTTAGTTAGCAGTTAACACTCCCTGAAAGTCTTATATTCCAAGAATTAATCTGAAAGAATTACTTTGTCCTAACCAAGTGTGCTTAGAGCTGGAATAATTTTATATGCATAGTTTTGAAAGTGTTAGAATCAGTTGAGAATTTTCAAAGACAAGAAGAAAATGGATGTTTAACAAGAAAACTATAATCCAAACACAGGATTGAAGCTGTTTTTATCATATGCTGTTACTAAAAACTCTGTTTGGATGGTTTTTAAAAGGTGGAATCTGTGATCTGAATCTGTGATTTCAGTGAAGTCTGGGTCTTCTCGGTTTTTCCTCCCATCTGGATGGACAGATGCTAGGAGTCTTGGGGGCTCTGTTAAGTTCCTGAAGCCTCTCTGATTTGTAGCTGGCAGAGGGTTGTTCATAAGTGCTTGTTGTCTGAGCCCAACTTTGGCCCTTGAGGGGCCCTCAGCCTATCTCTATACCCAGGGAAACCCAAATTCTTTCTCAGACATCTCAGAAACATGAGTTATTGGTTGTGAATGAGGCTGGGCAAACGAGAAGAGGTCAGTCAGTTAAGAATACCTCCATTCTGGGGACTTCCCTGGTGATCCAGTGCTTAAGAACCTGCCTTCCAATAGAGAGGACATGGCTTAGATCCCTGGTTGGGGAGCTAAGATCCCACTTCCCTCAGGCACCTGAGCCCACACTCACAACTACTATGTGCCCTGGAGTCTGACCACAGCTAGAGAGAAGTCTACGCTCCACAAGGAAAGACCGTGCATACTGGAAACTAAGACTTGAGGCAGTCAAAACTAGTATTTAATTAAAAAATGAGAATATCTTTATTTTTGGAAGAAATACCTCAAGGAACACATCCTGCTAAGGTAGAAGGGTCACCATCAACTTCACTTACAAAGGACAGGAGATTGTATCCACCCTTGAAAGCAAGGATTTGAATCCAAAACTGAATATGGATTTAAATCCCAGATCTGCCTCTTACAAGTCATATCATTTTGGGCAAGTTACTTAAGCTGTCTGGGTCACCATTTCCTCACTTATGAAATAAGGGTAAAGATAGTATCTGCTTTAAACGATTGACCCAGGGATTAAATCTACACATGCCAAGAATGTAGAATACTCTTTAAATAATTGTTACTTTGTGCAATTTGAACATGTTCCCCAACACGCCAAGCCATGCTCATGCTCAACTGTGTCCAACTCTTTGCAACCCTTTGGACTGTAGCCTGCCAGATTCCTCTGTCCGTGGGATTTTTCAGGCAAAAATATTGGAGTGGGTTGCCATTTCCTTCTCCGGGGGATCTTCCTGACCCAGGGATTGAACCTGCATCTCCTGTGTCTCCTACACTGACAGGCAGACATCGAACTATAATTTTGGAACTGATTAAAAATAGGGCAATTTAGAGGTAAGAAAGGCAGCTAAGTTTGGCAGTGTTCCCCCCATCTGCTATTTCCCTCTTGGAGAAGAAAATGTAATTAACATGTTTGGTCCAGGACTCATTGGGTGGAAATAAAGATGACTGAAGCTGGCTGCAATTTGGCTAAGAGGGAAAGGCATTTCATCCGAGGTTGGAAAGCATTTTGTGAACTTTGTGTTCCCGTGAGCTTAAGCAGGTGTCACAAATCTTAAAGATGAGCGCTAGTGCTTCTGGCACCAGGACGGCTCTGTGTCCGAGCATGGGGCCAGGGCGGGCTCCTGCGCATTCCTCCTGAATGAATTCAGCTGCTGTGCTTCGTGGCTGTTCCTCCGACCACTGCCAGGAACAGTTCTTAAGTGAGTCGCAAGGGTCTGATGAAAAGCACCCATTTGGTCCCCGGGGCGATAAGGCCGGGCTGGTGATCTGCTGCCTGTCCTCACTTTCCGGTTTTAACTTCAGGGGTGAGTTCTCAGCGGAGTGGATGGTGACAGGGCCGAGCCACTGGATGCTCAGCCTTTCTTGTGTGCCCGCTCATTCTTTCCTGGGACAGGACTTGGGTAGTTGCTCCCACCACAGTGCTGGCTCCCAGGGCAGATCCACGGCTCTCAGGTGACAGACCGGTCCAAGAGTCCCTCCCCAGATGGTGGGATAGCTAGCGAAAGGTGCACTGGAAACTGGACACATGCTGAATGGCTCTGGAAAGGCCCCTCCACTGACAGCTTCTGAGAACTTGGAGAAGACCAGTGACAAGAGGAAAGTTCATGGGCCAACTGGGGTTCACTCATCCTTTGTAATCCCAGAATCATGGGGTGAATTTCTGAGAACTGGAAAGATAGAGAGTCTGGCTGATGCAGAAATTCCAGCACTAGTGATCACCTGACCAACGTTGACGTCCTCTTTCAAGGTGAACCTCATAGTGACATTACCTGAGGGACATCCCTGCTGGTCCAGGGGCTAAGACTCTGCCTTGTAATGCAGGGGGTCCAGGTTCCCTGCCTGGTCAGGGAACCAGAACTAAAATTCCACATGCCTGCAACTACAAAAAGATCCCGTGTTCAGTAACTAGAGATCTTTGCATTCCTCAGTGAAGACTGGAGACCCTGCACGCTGCAACTTAGACCCAGTAAGCCAAATAAATAAATAATATTAAGAAAATTTAAGTTACTTGACAGCGAGTTAGGGCAACTGGAACTGAATCAGGTCTTGTGAGTCCCAGAAAGGTTTTGCTTCAGCCCTGAGGGGAGATGCAGGGAGGGACGGGACTAAGGACATAGTTTGATTGGGAACATATTTCTGTCATGACCAGCCCAGCCCTGTTTTCTCCCTGCCAAAGGCCTCCCATGAAATTTACCTCCCCTTTTGCTTCATCACCCCTGGAAGCCTCTCCTGCCCTCCCCACCACCCTCTACGTTTCACTGTCTTAGAATTCCGTGCTTGCCTTGGACCCTTGCCTCAGACTCCATCACTCCTGACTGTCTGGCTTGTCTGCCCAAAATGCAGCCACTGGTTCCCTTTCTTTGAATCCTATAAGGCTGGACCAATCCCAGTACCTTCAGCCTCGGAGCTCCTGAACCATTAGGCCTCAGGCTGAGTCCCACGCATGTGGGTGGGGAAGCCTGATGCTCTGGACCCTCCTAGGACCCCTTCCAAACCACATCTGAGCCACCCTTGAACCTAGGAATGAGCTCAATACATGAGAGGTGTTTGGATCTGGCATGATCTGTTCACCTTGCCTGTTTGAGCTCAAAAATACCACAGACTGGGAGGCTTAATCAATAGGAGTTTATTTCTCATGGTTCTAGAGGCTTGCGATCAGGGTGCCAGTAGGGTGGGGTTCTGGTGAGGACCCTCTTCTGGGCTTGCTGATGGCTGTCTCCTCACATGGCAAAGAGAGAGAAAGTGGTTGGGGGAGGACAGGCTCTCTGCTATCTCTTCTTGTGAAGGCACTAATCCTCTCACGGGGGCTCCACCCTCACCCTTACCTAAACTTAATCACCTCTCAAAAGCCCTCTTACCAAACACAATCATATTGGGAATTAGGGCTTCAACATAAATTTGAAGGGGACACAATTCAGTCTATAGCACTGCTCCAAATTTGGAAGGTGTCCCAGTCATGGAAGGGTCAGGCCTGGACCAGGCCAGTAGGGTTATATGTGGGACCACTGGTTAAGAATCAGAGATTTGCAGCATTCTGCAAAGCCATGAGTGGGTACTTAACAAGGGCTGGCTTCAGTCATAACCTCCCAGGTTCAACTGTTGGCCCTACTTCTTGATTGAGCATGTCTGTATTTATAAAGGGTTAAAGAAAAGAAAGAAAGAAAGTGAAGTCGCTCAGTCGTGTCCGACTCTTTGGACAGAGGAGCCTGGTAGACTACAGTCCATGGGATTCTCCAGGCAAGAGTACTGGAGTGGGTTGCATTTCCTTCTCCAGGAGATCTTCCTGCCCCAGGGATCAAACCCAGGTCTCCTGCATTGCAGGCAGACACTTCACCCTCTGAGCCACCAGGGAAGCCCATAGAGGGTAAAGTGGGAATAATAACAGCATCTACTTTGCAAGGCTGGGGGAAGATGTCCTGAGATAACACATAGAAGGTTTTTAGAACAGTGCCTGATACTGAGCCAATGCCAGGCAAACGTTCACTTCTTTCAGAGTCTTCTGGGTTTTGTTAGATACTGTTAGTCACTGTTAGTCATAAGAGTTTGAAAGTGGGATTAGGTTACCTTCCCATTTCAGAGAAGATGGGGGCCAAACGGATCTCGGAATTCTTTTTAAAAATAATTTAATAGATCTATTTGTTGGCTGTGCTGGGTCTTCGTTGCTGCAGGGACGTCTCTCTGGCTGTGGCTGGTGGGGGCTGCTGCAGGCCTGCTCCCTCGTGGTGCTCCGGCTTCTCTCTGCGGTGGATGTTCCTCTTGCAGAGCACGGGCTCCAGAGCACGGGCTCAGTACTTGTAGCTTAGTTGCTCCTTGGCATGTGGGCTCTTCCTGGATCAGGGATTGACCCTGTGTCTCCTGCATTGGCAGGCAGATTTTTTACCACTCAGCCACCAGGGAAGCCCTTGGAATCCTTGAATGAGAATCTTAGTGTGATTCCAGAGCTGGTTTAGAATGACCAGGGCCTATAGAAGTGTTAAGAAAGCTAGCCAAAGGCGTGGACTCTCCCAGGTGGGCAGAACAGGTGCAAGACTGTATGTGAAGCTCGGGGCAATGATTCGGTTCAGACCTGGATCATTAACTAGATTCTGAGCCATCCCTGAGCTCCAGTGTTACTCAGGCCTAGGGTGCTCCCACAAGACCCTGGTCCTTGCTCTTTCTTCTTCTGGAATGTTCTCTCCCCAGATAACCCTGTGGCTAGTTCTCTTACTGCCTTCAGGTTTCTGCTCAGAATCACCTGAGCCCTCTGACCCACCATCTAAAACAGCACCACCTGCCCCCAGCATGCCCTGCCTTCCTTATCTTGCTCCAGTCTTCACGTAGCACATGATGTAATGTATGTACGTATGGGTATACACACACACACACACACACACACAATTTATCAGCTTTGCATAGGTGTAGTAGACACACAGTGAGCTCTTCACATTTGAAGTGTTGAGTTTGGTGCACTTTGACACATGCTCGCAGCCATGGAACCATTACCACCATCAAGAGAGTAGACACATTTAGTCTCCTAAAAGGCCTCTCCGTGCCCCTTTGCAGCCCCACTTTCTGGCCCTCTTTGCACATACCCTCCCCCACCCCCAATCCTCACACAGCAAGCCTGTGGTCCCTGGAGACTTGCTTAATTTTAAAGAAAAGAAAGAAAGAAAGTGAAGTCGCTCAGTCGTGTCCGACTCTTTGGACAGAGGAGCCTGGTAGACTACAGTCCATGGGATTCTCCAGGCAAGAGTACTGGAGTGGGTTGCATTTCCTTCTCCAGGAGATCTTCCTGCCCCAGGGATCAAACCCAGGTCTCCTGCATTGCAGGCAGACACTTCACCCTCTGAGCCACCAGGGAAGCCCCATAGAGGGTAAAGTGGGAATAATAACAGCATCTACTTTGCAAGGCTGGGGGAAGATGTCCTGAGATAACACATAGAAGGTTTTTAGAACAGTGCCTGATACTGAGCCAATGCCAGGCAAACGTTCACTTCTTTCAGAGTCTTCTGGGTTTTGTTAGATACTGTTAGTCACTGTTAGTCATAAGAGTTTGAAAGTGGGATTAGGTTACCTTCCCATTTCAGAGAAGATGGGGGCCAAACGGATCTCGGAATTCTTTTTAAAAATAATTTAATAGATCTATTTGTTGGCTGTGCTGGGTCTTCGTTGCTGCAGGGACGTCTCTCTGGCTGTGGCTGGTGGGGGCTGCTGCAGGCCTGCTCCCTCGTGGTGCTCCGGCTTCTCTCTGCGGTGGATGTTCCTCTTGCAGAGCACGGGCTCCAGAGCACGGGCTCAGTACTTGTAGCTTAGTTGCTCCTTGGCATGTGGGCTCTTCCTGGATCAGGGATTGACCCTGTGTCTCCTGCATTGGCAGGCAGATTTTTTACCACTCAGCCACCAGGGAAGCCCTTGGAATCCTTGAATGAGAATCTTAGTGTGATTCCAGAGCTGGTTTAGAATGACCAGGGCCTATAGAAGTGTTAAGAAAGCTAGCCAAAGGCATGGACTCTCCCAGGTGGGCAGAACAGGTGCAAGACTGTATGTGAAGCTCGGGGCAATGATTCGGTTCAGACCTGGATCATTAACTAGATTCTGAGCCATCCCTGAGCTCCAGTGTTACTCAGGCCTAGGGTGCTCCCACAAGACCCTGGTCCTTGCTCTTTCTTCTTCTGGAATGTTCTCTCCCCAGATAACCCTGTGGCTAGTTCTCTTACTGCCTTCAGGTTTCTGCTCAGAATCACCTGAGCCCTCTGACCCACCATCTAAAACAGCACCACCTGCCCCCAGCATGCCCTGCCTTCCTTATCTTGCTCCAGTCTTCACGTAGCACATGATGTAATGTATGTACGTATGGGTATACACACACACACACACACACACACACAATTTATCAGCTTTGCATAGGTGTAGTAGACACACAGTGAGCTCTTCACATTTGAAGTGTTGAGTTTGGTGCACTTTGACACATGCTCGCAGCCATGGAACCATTACCACCATCAAGAGAGTAGACACATTTAGTCTCCTAAAAGGCCTCTCCGTGCCCCTTTGCACCCCCACTTTCTGGCCCTCTTTGCACATACCCTCCCCCACCCCCAATCCTCACACAGCAAGCCTGTGGTCCCTGGAGACTTGCTTAATTTTTTCCAGAATCTTTTAAATTAAATTAGATCATACAGCATGTACTCTTTTGTATCTGGCTTCCTTCATGCCACGTAAGTATTTCGAGAATCATCCGTGTCGTTTGGTGTATCAGTGGTTCCCTCCTTTTATGGCTGAGCAGTGTTTCCGAGTTTCATGGTTTGGATCTCCCAGAATTGGTTATCTCATGCTTGGACACCTGGGGTTATTTCCAGTCCTTGATATGTATTTATTGTTTGTCATAGTTTCCCCTCAACTTGAAGGTAGGTTCCATGGCAGCAGAGACTTGTCCGATCTGTTCCCTGATGCACCCCCAGCACCCAGGACAGTGAGCTCTGTGGGATGAATTACACAATGCCTATGGTGCATTTGTTATACTCTTTACTGAATCTTCATCTGAGGGGAAGGGAAAGAGCTGATGGCATGTAGGATGCGCCACCCCCAAATATGACACCTTGGCATATGAAAGACCTTAAGTTGAAGGAATTTTAAAAAATGAAAGAAGCAGAAAGATCATTCTGACCTTCCCCCATCACCGTTCTTCCTGGAAAGAGGTCCTATTAATAAAACTCCCCTGTGAAAGGTGCATTCTCTGTACCTGGAGGAGGGAAGGACTTCCTATCACCAAAGACGGGGAAACTGGGGCAAGGATTCTGTACAAACAAACCTCACGAAAGTCACGCGTGTCTTCCCGTGACCTCCTCACCATGTACTGCTCACAGCTCACACCTTCTGTCTCGTCAGTCCTTTGGGCAAATTTATCATTTCTGTGCCTGCCCCACATAAAAGCCTCCTGTTCTGCTCACTTCTCTGGGTCTCCGTTCTTCTGTGAAGGCTCCACGTACGTGTGTGAGTTCAATAAACCCTGCATGCCTTTCTCCTGGTCCTCTGTCTTTGTTTGATTTTTCTCCCCACAGAGCCATTCCCTGGATGGCCGTCTGAGTTTCGGGGGAAGGATTTGAACCATGGTTGCTTCCTGGTGGTCAGCCTGCCTGTCCTTTAGGGGCTGTGCTGTTTAAGGGGGTGTGAAGACAGGGACTGTTGAGAGGCCCCCTGCGGCAGCCGCAGGACCAGCCACCACGCCAGCGGCGCCGGTCGCCCACTGAGCTGCAGAGCCTGCGCGTCTGGTCGCTCGGGGGCCGCCCCCTTTCTGGCCTTGTCATTCCCAGGTCCCTGCGCCGCTGCCCCCGCTGTGGGACGCTTCTTCCTTGCTGCCCCTGCATACCCCTCCCCAGCGAGGGGCTGCTCCCCCGGGCACTGTGCCAGCTCCCCACTTTCCTGTCTGCTGCCAACTGCCGGGCTGGCTCACCCAGCAGGCTCCGGGTGACATGGGAGCAAGGCAGATGGGCTGGGAACAGGACCAGAAGGAGGCAGCTGGCACCAAGGCTTCGACGACAGAGCAGCGGGCAAAGAGAAGCGATCCCAGCGTGAGCGGTCCCTGCCCCGACCACAGTCTCCTAGGCTGCGTTTGAAAGAGAAGGTCTCCGGTCTGTTTTTGCACGATTTCCTCCTGGCTGGGTCGAGCAACTAGTTTTTTAAAAAAGCAAAACCAACTCAGCCATAAAAAGGAACGAAATTGGGTCAATGATCGTGATGAACCTAGAGTCTGTCATACAGAGTGAAGTAAGAAAGAGAAAAACAAATACCGTATATAAATGCATATGCATGGAATCTAGAAAAACGGTCCTGATGAACCTACCTGCAGGGTAGGAATAGAGATGCAGACGCAGAGAAGGACTTGTGGACACACTTGGGGGAAGGAGAGGGTGGGAGGAACTGGGAGATTAGGATTGACATGTATACACTCGTTGCTCAGTCGTCAAGTCATGTCCGACTTTTGCAACCCTGTGGACTGTAGCCCACAGGCTCATCTGTCCACGGGATTCTCCCGGCAGGAGTACTGGCGTGGGTTGCCATTTCCTTCTCCAGGGGATCTTCCTGACCCAGGGGTAGAACCCATGTCTCCAGCGTTGGCGGGCAGGCTCTGGGCCACCAGGGAAGCCCATGGGTAAAACAGCTAGCTGGTGGGAAGCTGCTGTAGGCACAGAGAGCTCAGCCTGGTGCTCTGTGATGACCTAGAGGGGTGGGCAGGAGGCTCTAGAGAGACAGGATGTATTTACACTCACAGCTGATTCGTATTGTTGTGCAGCAGAAGCTATCACACCATTGTAAAACAATTATACTCCAATTTACAAAAAATGAAAAAAAAAAAGCAAAACCAATTTAAACAGCCACTGAGTTCCACAGGGGCATCTGCTCGGCATTTCCTACAAACTCAGCTCAAATGGAGGTGCCAGTCAAGTGCCAGCCGGTATTTTTCCGAGGATTTAATGAAGGGACAGTCACTCTTCACAGACTCGGTGGACTCATAGAGCTGGAAGTGACTCCAAGGCCTTGTCACTCAAAGTTGGTTTCCCCTGGAAGCTTGTTAGAGTGCCGGAGTCCTGGCAAACCAGATGCTGAGATCCCAGGTGATTAATGTGTGAGAGGCCCCGTTTATGGATTATCCGGCCCCTGGCTGTACCTTACCCCTAGGGAACTCTTGAAAAATACTGATACTTAGCTGATACTCCCAAGAAATGCTGATTTAATTGGTCAAATGCAATTGTTCCAGTCCAGTTCCTTTATAAACCTAAGACCCAGAGTGATCGTGGGACCCATTCAAGTTCCTAACAACCGGTCAGGGCCAAAGCTAGGCTCACCCAAGGATTGTGTCCTGCCCCCCACTGCATCTCATTCTGCTAGGGCCATTCTCCAAAACAAGTCTGCTAACACACTTGCTACAGTAGAACTCAAAAAGAAGTGATTGTGAGGACTTCCTTTAAAAATAAGGATTCACAGGCATCCCTAAAAGTCCAGTAGTTACGACTTCACCTTCCACTGCAGGGGCTGCAGGTTCAATCCCTGATCCAGGATCTTAAGCCACAATCATGGCCAAAAACACAAGACGTTGAGGGGAAAAAAGCAGAAGCAGTATTGTACCAAATTCAATAAAAACAAACAAACAAAAAAGGGATTCATGGAAGGCCTATCTTATGCCGGGGATTGTCCAAGAGCTGGGGCTTCCCTGGTGGCTCCGAGGGTGAGGAATGTGCTACCATTGCAGGAGATCCAGGTTTGATCCCTGGGTCCAGGAAGATCTTGCTTTTCCTTGTTTAAATTTTCTTAGGCTCTGTTTTTATTTGCAGAGAGTCCTAACCACTTCAGAGGCAGGAGGAGAGAGGGTTCCCCCCACCCCCAAACGAAGGCATCTGTAACGTTGCCTGCTCAGACCAAACACATGTGCCGTCAGCATCACTGGAGAGTGGCTTCAGTGTTCGATCTCCCTGCTAGGGTAACAAGGTGGCGTCAGGCTCTGCTGCTGTAAGAGCCCTGAGGTTAGGGTTTTTGACTGTCACTACTCCAACTTCCATTTCTGAAGGCTTGGAATTAACTGACAGCAGACAGGCGTAAAGTCACAGTTTCCACTGTCTGTTCAAATGTCCCATTCATACTTTCCTCATTTTTTCCCCAGGAAGCGGTTGACCCCTTTCATTTCACGCCTGCTGCAGTGGCCTTAACCCACTGTAGCAGCAGCAAAGCCCCTGATCTCATGGAACAGGGTCAAGAGAGGGGGTCACACGTTAGACAGACCCCCAAAACTGGTCCACGGTGGTCCTGGAGAAGGAGGCAGGAAGCCACTAGCTTCTGGATCCGTCTAACACAACTGGATATTTTGCTGTTGGACTGGATGCTAGGAGGAGTGGAAGACCGACTCCAGGGTACACGGCCCCAGTAACTGGTAGAACGGAATTGCACATTTTTGTGAGATGGAAAACGGTTTGGACGAGAAAATCCAGGTTTTTCTTGGAGCATGTTGGGTGTTTCAATGAAATATCAGTGTTAGTCCTTCAGAATTCTAAGCTAACTGACTTCCGTGAAAGAGCACTGGGTCCTCCGAGCCAGGGTCCAGGGTTGCCTGGTTTTCTGTCCTGCTCTCGAGCGGCCATGTCTTTCATAGATGGATTTGCAGTTTAATCTAGAAGCCTTGCTGTTGTCACCATGTCCTCTGAGATTTCTGGAGACGTTCTGGGACCCTGTGCCAGCTTGGTGGCCTGTCGGTGAGGCCAGTGGCGATGGTTTCCAGCTACGCTTGAATTTTCTTTTGAGAAGAGGGGTCTGTCATCTGTTAACTAAGCCTGTTGGGAGTAAGGCCATGAGACAGTTTCCTTTCTGAAACCAGTGTGCTCATGTCTTGTTCACAGAATATCTATCTGGTTGGTCTGCATTTGATCCTAGAGGTTCAAAAAGCTGCCACATGCTCAGCACTTTTGTGCCAAATGAGAGCCAGGAAGCCACCCCCTGGCATGCCCGGGCCTAGCCCTAACCCTCCTCTGCCGTCCACTGAGAGACTCCCTCACCTTCTTCACCAGGTCCCCGAGCTGATGTTCATTCAGCTCAGTGCCTGCTGAGCCCTGACTGCCCGTCACGGTCACCCGGGAGGCTGAAAAATGCCCGCAGCTCAGCCCGTCACTGAGATGCTGCTTCACTGGTTTTTTGTTTGTTCTGGTGGGGCCCTGGCACTGGGAATATTTTCCTCTCTCTCAAACGGGCTTTATTTTTAGAGCACTGGAGCCGAAAGCAGTTTCCATACCGCCCCCGTCCCCAGTGCAGACTCTCCACCATCCGCATTCCGCGTTCGTCGCGACTGGTGAGACTCTCGGACTCGCCGTTACCAGCCCAAGTCCACAGTGTGCATCGGAGCTCACTCTCTCTTGGCATGGTGCATCCCACGGGTTTGGGAAAATGCCTGATGACACCTGCCCACCAGTATCGCACCCTGCAGAATGGTCTCCCTGCCCAAGACTCCTCTGGCGCTGGCAGTGTTTATCAAGCACTGTAAGAGATTCTAGAGCAGGGCTGAGAACCACAGATCCAGAGCTTCGTGTGCCCCAGGCTCTGCTTTAAGGCCTTTGCAGGAATTAACTCTGTAACCTCACGTCAGCCCCGGTGCAGATCCAGTGATTGTCCACTATCACACGGCGGACGGACGGCGAGTGAACCCAGGCAGGCTGGCCGCCAGGTCTGTCCCCTGCCTCTCCCGTCGGCTCAGAACTGCACTTGAATGAGGAGGATCGGCAGACTTGCCCCGGGAGTTCTCTCCTGAGCAGAGTTCCGTGCCTTCCAGCCCCGACACCCGTCCTTCAGGGCCTCCTCCCCACACGGCTCGTCCCTTCACTGACTCTCCCCCATGACCCGTTGGGTCTTGCCTCTGCACATCTGCCTGGAGTGCCCCCTTCTCCCTGTCCAGCCAAGTCTAATCCCCCCAGTGGGCTCAGGTTACCCACTTCTGGCTCTGTCCCCTGAGATCCAAGCCACTCTGGCCTCTGCCCTCCTGTCCGGGACAAGCACTCCCTGCTTCCACGGTGCCTTTGAGAATTCAAAGACTCTGAAGTTTGCAAATCAGGTCTTGCTCCCTGTTTAATACCTGAAAGCCTTATCTCTTGACCAAATTGCTAGCTCCCCCAGGGAAGGAAGCAAGTCTCATTCCATCCGCGTTTCTTCTCGTTTTTCAAGTGCCTGCGTGCGCCGGGTGTCTGTGCTTGTAGGTCAAACAGGACTTAGGGGAGGTTGGGATGTTCCCGCTTAGCCGGAGGCCTCAGGAGAGCGGGGCCTCTCAACCTCACCTTGGCACCCTGTGCAACATGGTGAGCCTCTTACAGAACGATTTCCATCCCTCCTGAAATGGGCACTCTCATCTGCTTCCCGCAGAACTGGAGCTTGAGGTCCAAACCCCTCAGTCTGGCATGCAGAGCCATTCATGAGCTGGACCCCACCTCCTGGTCAGCAACTCCTCCTGCTCCTAATTGGCCTGGGTCAGCCCCATCTTCTGCCTGTGTGTGTGTGCGTGTACATGTGTGCGTGTACATGCGTGCACGCACGTGTATGTGTTGTATGTGTACATGTATGTGTTGTGTGTGTGTGTATATGTGTGTTGTGTGTGTGTGTACATGTTCAGTCGTGTCTAACTCTTTGCAACCCCATGGACTGTAGCCTCCAGGCTCCTCTGTCCATGGGATTCTCCAGGCAAGAATGCTAGGGTGGATTGCCATTTCTTCCTCCAGGGGATCTTCCCCACCTGGCAATCGAACCCGTGTCTCCCGAGTCTCCTGCTTGGAGGCGGGTTCTTTACTGCCAGAGCCAGCGGGGAAACCTTTCTTTGGTGTAAAAGTTAATCGCGTCTCTCCTCACTCTCTAAAGCATGCTGCTTCTTGCTTCAACAGTAGAGCGCGCGCTTGCCCTGACTTCCGGCCCAGTGCTCCCCGGCTCCAAACGGGACACGTGTGTCGCTCTCCCACCTCCTGCCACCTTTGGCCATTCCTTATACCCAGAGTGATCAGCCCCAACCTCAGGCCCGTACCACCTATCCTACCAAAATCCTACCGTGTGTTTCCTAGACCTGCGTCAGCTTTCAAGTTCCAGGAAACTGTCCCTCATCATCACCTGTCACCTCCCCACCCCCAGATTTCTAGCATAGTTCTGATTTTTAACAGCACTTAGCACATCCTGTCTTATCTTGGGGCTGCTTATATGAACACCTCATTTCCCTCACTGGACGGGGATCTCCTGAGGGAAGACCTCAAACTTTAACACTGGTGTTTTCTACACAGCAGCTAACACAGTGCCTTACACCTGGGAGATGTTTCTTATTATTTTGTTTGGCTGTGTAACTTAAGACAGTCCCATCTTCCTTGGACCTCAGTTCTAAGATCTGTGAAATAAATCGTCTCTGTATCAGTCAGGGTCTAACCAGGAAGACAAAAACCAAGCTGTATACAAGTGACTGAGCCAGACAGGGGCAGTGGGGTCCCTGGAGATAAGCATCGGCAGGAAGCATCATCTCCTACCTGCAGGGACGAAGCGGGGTGGGTGAGGGCGGGAGGCAGGCTGTTCATTCTGAGTGGGCTGTCCTGTGGGAACTGGCACTGCAGGAAGGGTGGAGCCCGCTGGAAATGCCACCTGAGGCTGGCTTCTGCCGACCCTCCTTTCTCCTGCCTAGGTGTGTGCGCTTAGTCGTGTTTGACTCTTTGTGACCCCATGGACTGTAGCCCGTCAGGCTCCTCTGTCCATGGGGTTTTCCAGGCAAGAATACTGGAGTGGGTTGCCGTGTCCTATTCCAGAGGATCTTTCCAGCCCCCGCGTCTCCTGTGTCTCCCGCATGGGCAGGGGGATTGTTTCTGCTGTGCCACCTAGGAAGCCCCACCCCCTGCCTTCTTTGGGTCCAGTGCTTCAGAGAGCCAGTGGCCCTGGGAGCACGGGAGATGCAGATTCCAGGCGCCAGCTCTGTAATAGTGAGCACAGAGGGGACAGGGGCAGATGGTCCCCGGAGCAGCAGAAACCAAAGCCCCCTTCGTCTCTGCAGATGTCTGGTTCAGCACATCCGTTGGATAAGTAACTAGATAAATTGGTGCATGTACAAGGAATCTCTTCATCAATTTTAAAATACATCTATCAAGAAATTCCATGTGTTTGTAGTGTTAGAATTCTTCTGTCTCCATAATGAACGTAGCTTTGGGGCATGGAAAGGAAACGTAAGCCTTACTTATTCCTTCAGTTATTCTGAGTAAGTCAGTTTATAAAATGGACAACAGCAGTTAGCAAGTCATAAAATACAGACACTTAGTGTCAGAAAACATTATGACCTTCACCCTGTGCTCTGACTGTGGGAAGGACGAGGATGTCATCATGGAAGTATGCGTGAGCCCAGCCTTCCCCCACTGCTGCACAGGCAGGCTCAGGGAGGGGGCGGGGAGACAGCCTGTTCCCAGGTCTTGTTTTCTTCCACTGGAACATGCACTGAGTAATAGAGTCATATCTGAAATTCAGAGAGGGTTCCAAACCTTACCTCTGGCCAACACTTTCAGCTTCTTCTCCTACCAACTCTGCCCTCAGGGCACCTGGCCAGATCTCACAGTTTGAGTTTCAGCATTTTTAACAATGGTGAGAGCGCTTTTGGGGGAGCGGGCAAAAGACCTCCAGGAGACAGAAGGAAAGGAGCAGCTACAGGAGCGGGGTCATCTGCTTCACGCCTATTTTCTTTGTGCCACTGCAGTCGTGAATAAGGGCTTCCTGGGTGGCTGAGTGGTAAAGAATCCGCTGGCAGTGCAGGAGATCTGAGAGACCCGGGTTCGATCCCTGGGTGGGAGAGACCCCCTGGAGAGGCAAATGGCAGTCCACTCCAGTGTTCTTGCCCGGAGAATCCCATGGACAGAGGAGCCTGGTGGCCTACAATCCGTGGGATAGCAAAAGAGTTGGGTACGACTTAGCGATTAAGCAACAATAATGATGACAACCAGGAAAAGATAAATGCATGAAATAATGCGTTTGAAAACACGGCGCCCTTCGGGGATGATGAGAATGATGGTGATGGGAGTGGAGGGATTCAAAAGTGCGTCCGTTTGGATAGGTCTATGGCACCAACAGCTAAAGAAAGAAATGACTCCATGTCTTTTATTGCACTTGATACGTTCTGTTCCCCAGCTTCATATTCTTATTTTATAGCATCACCAGTCCTGTGGATCCTTTCCCTGGGTTCTTAGTTCTTACTCACATTTATGACACTTGTTCACAGGACACAAAACCATCCCAAGTAGGTGGAATCCCAAGGAACTTCTAGAATTAGCTCTACCCCCAGCCTCCTGCCTCCCCTCACCCATCCCCCAGCATCAGTGGAAACCAACCTCCTCCTTCCCAATTCAATATATCGGTTTGCCTGCTGTTTGCCATAGTTGTTATCCACTGCTGCAGGCAGCCTAGATGTGAAACTACTGGCTCTGAATTTTTTGGACAAACATACTCTCAGGGAAAATATTGTTTGTATTGGTTGAGCTCTGTCACGTAAAGACAGTCTTGTGGGTGAGGTCGTCCAGGTCAGCACCAAACAGGCCGTAACACTGATCCTGGGGAGGGGGGCTTCCGAAACAAGGGCTTCTCAGCTGTTCTTTCTCCTTTAGTGGCTACTGGGCTGTGGACTTTCACTGACTGTGGGCTCTTGGTTCTTGAGACTATCATGCGACTGGGGATAGCGGAGAGGGCCAGGGCGAATTAAATTGCAAAAAACTCACTCTTCTTGCTGGGAGTCAGCCGTTTTCCTTGAACAAATGCTACCCACTTTGCCCTTGACTGGTGTTGAGAGTCTGAAAAAGTGGACAAATGCTGCCAGTGTTCCTGCTGTAAAGGAGGAAACTTCCAGGGGCCCTTTATTTCAGTTTTGCTGATGCTTCTACTTCTGTGCCATTTAGCACAGAATTGACTCACATTGTTATAAGTGAATATTCATATTATTTCCTTAATTTAGAAGTTTGGAAAACTTGTATCTCTTTATAAGTTTGATAGTTTCCCAATACCTCAGAGCTGTTCTGACAAGGGTAAGAGTAATATTAATGAATGTAATTCTTAAAAATATTGTATATTGAACCATATTAATATTAGGAAGATCTCATGAACCAAGTTTTTCCACATGACCAATATATGATACAAAATCATCCGTGGGTTAAAGATCCATGTAAAATACAGTGCAGATCAACAGATTCTGTGTAACATGTATGAAAAATTCATTGATCATGTTTTGGATTCCACATTTCAACTAATCTTTGTGTGGTATCAAAGAGGTTATCTGAAACCATATAAAAAAGAACATTAAAATGCTGGTTCCTGTTCCAGCAACGTATCTGTGTGAGGCCAGATTTTCTTCATATACTTCAACCCGAACACTGTAGTACATCACATTGAAAACAGAAGCAGATACAAAAATCCAGCTGTCTTCTATTAAGCCACAAGCTACATGAAAAGAATGTAAAGCAATACCACTCTTCCAGTGTTCAAGAGTTGGACATGACTGAAGCAACTTAGCATGCACAATGTTACTTTGTTTTGCAAAAAATAAAAAAAGTTTTTTTCCTCTCTGGTGCTGTCCTGGTATTTTTCCTAAAAATATGTCATTTATGCAAACTTGTAATAAGGCAATTTTTGTTCTTTTTGAAGGAATAAACAAATGTTTTCAATTTTTCCATAACTTTAATATGGTCAACATTGGTGGATATTACCCCTATAAACAAACATGTGTAGAATCCTCAGTTATTTTTGAGAGTTTAAAGGGGCCTGCTGCCAAAATGTTTGAGAACCTTTGGTTTAAATTGAATAGTTCAAGCTCAGAAGAAGCCCCATTTACTTAAGGTCTCACGCATCCCTTTGTCTCTAATATGGAAGTGATTTATTTAGAAAGAACCTAAGAGTATTCAGGCAAGATTTCACAGTACGGTGGAGGAAGGCTGCTGTCTTCTTCAGCCGGAAGGAGAGGTATGCAGGTAAGGAGGGCGAAACTAATTGTTTAGGGAATTTCTTCCCAAATGGTTTCGAATTCCTGTCAAACCACTGTGGGGCCCACAGGCAGGCCGCTCTGCCAGTTTAAGCCGTTTCAATGGCTATCCCCGAGGTCCCTGCTTTGAATTCCCTATGCCCTTCTGGAATGCACCATGCAACTTGGCACGGAACTGACTCTAAGCGACTCTGAGAAGCTTACACCTCTCCTGGAGATTTTTAGTCATTTCAGGCCTGGACATGATGTCTCGTCCATCTCCTTGACTCTTTTTTATTTTTTTTGGAAAATTTTATTTATTTATTTGGCCACACTGAGCAGCATGTGGGATCTTAGTTCCCCAACCAGGGATTGAACCTGAGTCCCCTGCGTTGGGTCTTAACCACTGGACCCAGTGAGGAAGTCCCTCCTTGACTCCCCGTCAGCTCTTACCGTTATATCGGTTCATGAAGATGCAGACTCAGAAAAGAAACCCTTTACTTGCAGATGTGATCTTTCTCTGTACCCTGTCATTTCCCTCCTCTGAATGTGCATTTTCTAACAGGACATGCAGAGCCAGGCACAAGAATCAGACTCTGGTTTCCTCTCTAAGCTCCGCACTTACCAACTTTGTCACTTTGGGGGAGATGACTCCTTTGAGCCTTAGTTTTGCAGACGGGGAGCAGCCAGCATATTGTTTAATAGAGGAGGCACTCAACAAGGCTGGGGTTCTTGCCGGATTTTCTCCACCTCCTCATTAGGATGCTCAGAGATAATTATCTAGAACATGCCAACCGCAAACCATAACTCTCTCAAAGGCACTCATTATACAGTGAGGAGTTAATTAGACTTAATCCAGTTCCTCTTCCTCTTTAATGTACTCAAGATGACTTGTAAAATCTTATATCAGCTAAAACACATGTTCTGTAAAATCTGACATTACTAAATCATAACATTCCCATGTCTGTTAATTTCATCATTCAGAAATTAAATACATGGAATCCATTGATTTTCTCCATATTTCTCTAACATTTGTTGTGTTTTCCCTTCTTGAGTTTTGTGAATCGCCTCTGTTCTCTCCTTTATTCCTTTCTTACCTGTCCGTCGTGCCTCTCGGGTGCATTTTTTTCTCTTCCTTTCTCTTCTTCCTACATGAATCATAGTACCTTCGGGGTAGCTGGTTCGTTCAGCAGATGGATCATGGTCTGGATAGAAGAGGAAATCAGAATTACTTGGGATTTTCTAGAAGCCCCTGGGGGCTGTTTTATTCTCTGTTTACGCTCTCTTGTGTGCATGCTCAGGAGCTTCAGTCCTGACTCTTTTCGACATTATGGACTGAAGCCCGCCAGGCTCCTCTGTCCATGGGATTCTCCAGGCAAGAATACCTAGAGTGGGTTGCCGTGCCCTCCTGCAGGGGATCTTCCCGACCCTGGGACTGAACCTGAGTCTCTTGAATCTCCTGCCTTGCAGGTGGATTCTTTACCACTGAACCACTGGGGAAGCCCCATTTAAGCTCTCAACTGAGGCCAAATCTCCAAGAACACATCAAAAAGAGGCATGAAGGGAATGGGGAAAAGTCTCTTTCTCTCCGTGCTCCCCTCAGCTTCAACTGAAGAGACCTCGGCCTAATTAAGGATGAGATGAGCATGTCTTTGAGGGCAGGCCAAGGACAATTTGTAGCAGAATATGTTTGGGAACTTGAAAAGTAACTCCTTAGGCCCTCTACGCACAGATTCTTCTTTTCCCACTGTTTGTTCGTTTATTTACTGTGCTGGGTCTCCGCTGTGGGGTACAGGAGCTTGACTTGTGGCATGGGGAATCTAGTTCCCCGACAAGGGATCAAACCCTACCCCCTGCATGGGGGAGTGTAGAGTTTTAGCCCTTGTTCCACCAGGGAAGTCCCTAACCACAGATTCTGATTCAAGAATTTGAATCTGATGTAAGATTTTGCAAATCATCCTGATAGTTTCTGCAGACTTCCTAAGAACCAGAGAAAACCTGGTCTTGGTGCTGCCCCATCCTTTAAAAAAAAAAAATTATTTATTTGTTTGTGCCAGATCTTAGTTGTGGCATGTGGAATCTTTGATCTTTGTTGCAGCGTATGACCCTGACCAGGGATCGAATCCAGGCCCCCTATATTGAGACCACAAAGTCTTAGCCACTTGACTACCGGGGAAGTCTCCCCTCCCCTTTTTAAATTGAGTTCTATTTGACACTGAACACCGTGTAAGTTGAAGGTGTACAATGTATTGATCTGACACCTTTATATTACAATATGACTGCCATAGCAATGTCAGCTAACACTCTTATCACATCATGTAATTATCATTTTATCACTTTTCCTTTCTTATAGAGTTTCTACTTCACAAAGTCCTTTCACCCTGATTTTGTCATCTGAACCTCAGAATAATGTTGTGAAATAGACAGGAGCAGCTACTAATTCCCCCGGAAAGTTGCCCTAAATTTCATTCTCCCCATGCTATTGGTCACGGCAAATCCAGAGATTGGCTGTGGGTCAGGCCTGCCCAACCTTGGCCACCGCAAGTGTCTTCTACTTGAGAATCAAGTTGCCAACAAAACAAGGTATTAATGCAGTTGAAATTAGCCTGTGCTTTCTGAAGATGAGGCCTGTGTGAGTGAGTGCCCAACCGTTGAAGGCTTGGAGCACATATGAGGTCAGGAGACAAAGAGGGCCCTCCAGTAAGGAGGAGAGAGGATGAGGAAGACTGTGTCCCACGGCTGTAAGCGTCTAACACTGGCCCTCCTGGGGGAGACATTCGTGCATCTCTTACGTGCATGAGTCACTAGCAATCTGACCGTCACCTCTGAGCCTGAGCCAGACCCTCAGCTCCTGCTTTCTGACGAGGGATAGGACAGAATACACCAGCAGCGCCGCAAGGACCAAATGAGAGAGATAAAAGTGCAAACTCAAAAGCAAGTATAGCGACGTCCCTGGTGTTCCAGTGGCTAAGGCTCGGTGCTCCCGGTGCAGGGGGCCCGGGTTTGCTCCCCAGTGGGGGGCTAGATCCCGTGTGTGCACGCATGCATACGTGCACACCGAGTCACTTGGTCGTGCCCAACTCTCTGTGACCCTATGGATTGCAGCCTGCCATCCCACACGCTGCAAGTAAAGATCCCGCATGTTGCAGTAAAGATTCCGCATGATGCAGCAAAGATCCCGCATGTTGCAGCAAAGATCAAAGATCCGATGTGCCTTAACTAAGATCTGGTGCTGCTAAGTATTAATAAACAAATAAAAATTAATATTAAAAAAATAGAGGTGCTACAACACGTGTTTATTGAGACTGCAGAGCCTGGAGAAATGTTCTAAGGGGAAAGGTCAGCAAAGCAAGTCAGGCTCCAGGCGCCGTGTGGCTCCGGTCAAGAAAGGGAGGGGCCCCTAGCACCATATTTTCTGGAGCAGGGAGAGCAGGCTTGGCGTGAGCCAGGATTCGGTTTCTTCCCTGCTGAGCCAGAGCCAAGCACCGGGCGGGTACTGGTCAGGATGGCATGTGGACATTGGTTTCCAGCCAGAGGGGTTCGTGGCTGTGGTTTAGACTTTATAGTCATGTTAAATTAAAGAGGAAAGGGCACTGTTCTTCATGCAGAGTCCTAGTGTGGTATTAACTTTACAGCCTCCTGGCAGGAACCGTGTTTTCTTAGCACAGTCTTTAAAGGAATTACGCTTCCTGTAGTCCACTATAAGGTTTAGAGTGCTTTAGTCTTTTGTGTACTATGCCTTCCTTCAGAAAGTAATACTGCTTCAAGTTCCTATAACATAACATGACTTAAAATAAAAGAGAGAAGAAGAAACTAGAAACTGTTTCCCCATTCATTTGAGTTATGTTCAGCATTTTCGATTTGGGGTAAGACTGTGGAAAGTCTTAAGGGAAAACGCTGAGCATCTCAGCCTGTTGCCTCTGACCACAAACCCCTTCTCAGGGGGACCCCAGATCTTGAGTGTGCAGGAAAACCACGGTCATTGACTGTGTGTGCGATGGTGTAGGGCATGTCAGCATGCAAACTTACGCGTCTCCTCTGTTCATCCTAGCTGTACCCAGAGTGACGCTGCTGTCTATCAAGTCTCTGCTCAGAACTGTTTTGGGATGATCTGCTGCTCTGCCTCTGTCGAAGTGCAGTGCCTGTCAGAGGACCGACCACTCTCTCCCAACCCAAACGATGGCGGGCACGCAGGTTGGAAGCACAACATGGAGACACATGAGCAGAAGAGCCCAAACCGCACTGATGAGAAAGAGCATCCTTATAAGGAAGGAGGAGGTGCCGCCTCGGGGCCGCCCACGTCAGCCGACGCCCCCTCCTCCAAATCCAGCGGAGCTCCTTCACTCCAGGCATCGGCCGACCACGACCCTCGTGCGTCCGGCTCTGACCGCCCCTTGGCAGTTAAAGACACGAGGCAACCTGAAGAGGCTGGTGATGCTGCTAACACAGAGGGCATTGCGGACGGCTTGCGTTTTCCTAATTCAGGTGATGCTCCTGATAAACAAGATGTGTGTGGCCACGGGACCGTGCATTCCAAAGTACCAGGGTTAACAGATGGTGCCTTAGACCCTGAGGACCCTAACGAGGAAGCCTTGAACTCTAGTCACCAAAATGCCAGAGTCCAGAAGTACATCAGCTTCAGCCTGCCCCTGACACGGGCAGACTCGTGCGCTCCTCCAGGTGCCAGGCCCGTCAGCCCCCCGGCTCCAGCACAGACTCTGACAGTGACTATGAACTTTGCCCAGAGATAACCCTAACCTGCGCCGAGGAGTTTTCAGATGATGACCTGGAGTATCTGGAATGTTCCGACGTTATGACAGATTACTCTAATGCGATCTGGCAAAAGAACCTGCAGGGGACAGAGCGTGTTTTTTTATTAGAAAGCGATGACGAAGAGATGGAATTCAGTGAGTGCAGCCTGGGTGGGTGTGAGCGTTTCTTCAGTGAATTGGGTCGCAGGCCCCCGGTGTCGGATGACACAGGGCCCATGGATGCCACCGCTGGTCATCACTCACCACCCCAAGAAGCCGGAGGAAGGAGCAGCTGGGCCTCCACACACAGAGCCTCATCCTTGCGAGCGGGGATGCCCCTGCGCCCAGGACCTCAGCGGGATGGACCGGCTACGGTGACAGACCTGGGCAGGTATAAACCACCCACTGCCTTGGAGGCTGCTGAAGACGGTTATCCAGGAATTCAAGGAGAAACCAGAGACAGCCACCAGGCCGGAAAGGAATTCTCCGGTGACAACCTGCTAAACATGGATAAAGCGGTGACGGGGAGAGAGGGGAAGCACTTGTCTGGCGAGTCAGGGATGCGCCGGTGTCTGGAGCCCAAGGCAGAGAGGAGAGTAGCAGGGAAAGACACATGGGGCTCTCAGAGCCCCGCCAGGACCCGGCGGCCGGGAATTCAGGGAAAAGCCAAGAGGCTGAATTCCAGCCTGGGAGAAAGGACAGCGGAAGCCTCCCTGGATCGTCTCTGTCCCAAGGGATCTGTTAAGCACCCGCTAACCCCGAGTGACAAAAGAGACAGCTCCCAGGCCGGAGCAGAGGGGGCTGATCTGAGGTACCAGCTTCCTGCAGGAGGCCGTGCGCTTCCAACCCAAGCAGAGCCAGAAGCGAAAACCCTGCAGACTCCACCCAGCTCGCTCGCCAGGGAAGAGACCTTGCAGAGAGAAGGGGTGTGGGCTACAGACGCATCTGAAACACGCAGGGCTTCAGGCTGGAGTGATCATCCGCAGGTAAGACTCCTCTCTTACGATTTGGGAGCTCAAATGTATGTGTGTGTGTGTGTGTGTGTGTGTGTGCAGGTGTGTATTTCCTTTCCCTTCACATTCATAACTGCTGTACTGCAGTGTACATCAAAATAATTCTCCCAGTACCACCAGGGGACTTGTGAATGACAGGGGCTGCTGCTGGGAAGGAAATCTGGTTTTGAAAAAAGGCCCAGATAAACCCTAAGCCATCCTAATTATAGCAAAAGACAGATAGAAGTAAGAGGCACTAATGGGATTCTGGACAGCTGGAAAAAGAAATCTGATATTTTGTCTACTGCATGGATTTTATCAGGCAATGTCACTATTCAGAAAGTTCTCAAGCAAATGTTTTGGGTGTAGTCTTTAAAAGAAACCAAAACATTCTTTTTGGTGATTTTCCAGGACACTTTTGAAACTTGGTAAGTGCTGGCTTTCATCAGAATTCATAGAATGCATGAGAGATTTTGGTGTGTCTAAATCATTTGCAGAATTTGCTTAATGATGCTGGAGAAAGTAGAGAGAGTAGATTTTCCTGCACTCGAAAATCTGAGTAGATTTTTGAATAAATCTTTGTTTTATTTTTCTTAGATTACATAGTGTAAAAGAGGCAAAGAAAACACTTCAGGAAGTAAAAAAAAAAGTTTTACCCTATTACTGATTTGGGGGTATATTTAAAAGAGATGGAAAAATTAATATACTAAGGATGTTATATGATGTAAGAATTTATTATATTTTTAAGTGTACAGGGTTTTAAGTGGGCTTTGAACTGATGCTGTATTATGGCTAAGGTTTGATTTCTATAAATAAATACCCAAGAAAAGTTATTTATCATTATTTTTACTCAGCCTCTGCTTTCCCTTCTCCCAACTCTGTAGTAGTAACTTAATATTGTTTTTATAGAACACTAGACAATACTCCAAAGAAAACTAAATATTCCCAAATGCATTCGGTTATTGAATTCACTTTGGGAAAAAGTAAAAATTTAATGTACTGATGGTTTCTAAAGGCCCACTCATAAAATAGCCAATCTGAAAAAAATCTCCAGTGTGAGGAGGTTTTTCTTCCCCGAGCAGATTCTTCTGTTCCACTGGCCAGATTAGCCACGTAAGGGCCACATTTACTCTACTCTTTTGCAGGAGTGCCAGCTTTACCCTATGTGGTTGTTTAACATACCAGTGACCACAGACTCATGCCCAAGATAAATTTAAGGAGGTGTTCTGACCGAAGAGTAATACAAAATTCAGCTGTAGCGTCCATTTCTCCACGTCAGTAGACACAGCATGCCGTTTTCTGCTCATAAGCTACTCTGCCTTGCTCAGCTGGGTGCCTTTTCACAGTTGTTTAGCACCCACCCTGAGCATTTCACTGGGCACATTTTTTCAGTTATTAGGCACTGTGTGTGAAGGGGGAGGTGCTGCCAAGTGGCCCCCCAAAAGTCAGTGGAGGGGAAGGGGCTACTGACAAGGCTAGTTTTAGACCCACTGCTGTGCAAGGCAGTTCCTAGCTCCCTCAGCTGCCCAGAGTTGAGAGGCGCTGAAGGAAGGAGCCCCTCTCTCATCCTCAGCTCGTGCTCTCAGCTGAATTCTGAGATGGAGAACTCGGGGACCAGCAAGCTCTCTTGTTTCCTGGCAATGCAGAGAAATAAAGCGGGCTGTCTCTCTGGGACCCTGCCGTCTCTGTTGAACTTCTTAGGGCATTCTTGCTTACACACTCACACATTCATGGATGCATACCCACCTTGCAAGCTCTCAGCTCAAGGTCCCACCTGTGTTTCAGGCATGACCAAGGCAATGATCTCAGAATGATGAACATGACTTTTTAGATAGCGTGCACTCTGCAGGTGGGGGGACCATTCCTCACTTTGCTGTTCTCTATAGCAGAGCACTCTCTCACTCAAGGGTCACCATGAGTAGAAGCTGGATATCCAAAAACAGTTCTGTGCTGTAGAAAAATTTTGACTAAAGCAGGAAAATTATGCCACAGGGATAGTGGCATAGTGAGCACAGATTTCTTTTACCCATGCAAAAAGTTACTCCCTAATTGTAGATGTCTGTGTTTCTTACACATTACACAGCATAGCCAGATTTTTATCAAATGGCTAAATATTGCAAATGTGATACAAAAGCATTAGAGGGTCATTGAAAACCAAATCAAACTTTTTATAATGTTGCTTAAAAAAAAGCCCAAGTTATGGGGGTGAATCCTCCCATACCTAAGTCAAAAGACATTTAAAATATTTATTCTCAGATATCTGAGGCTTGTGAGAACTTAAAATGTGAAATGGCTAAAAATTCTTGGTTGGGGGTAGTATTAGTAGATTTGCCCACTCTTGACTCTTGCCTGATTCACTCACCTTTAAGGTGCCCAGCAGTAACAACAGCAACCAGCATCTTAGCTTTCAGGATGTTCTCTTCATCTGTGTGTTGCTTTTAGCTTCTGAGAAAAATTTCATGTCTCTAATTCTATATTACAGCAACAATGCTGACATGTAAACTAAACCATCTCCAGGGGTCCTTATTTCCTGTCTTCCTTTCCCACTATTACAAAGCAAGGCCATCTTGTTCTGATCTGTCTTGGAGTAATACTTGCTCAGGCTAAGATTGGAAAGCCCCCAGTGTCTACATTTATGGAAGATTCCTAAATTAATCCCAGTTTGGGAGTGGAAAACAGAGAGGGTACCCCAGGCTAACTTGAATCATCTTCAAGGATCGCACTGCCAATCCTTCACCTTGGTTCTGATCTTGCTTTCTTGATCCAACTCAGAGGCGAGGCCTGCCAGTCTGCCCATCTTAAGTTTCCCTGTAGCCACACTGGGGTAAGATCATCCTTGCTTTTAAATCAGAAGTGCTGTGTCTGTTCTTCTGCAGAGTTGCCCAGCCTCACCTCTAAAGAGATGGGATCTCAAGTATATAGTATGGAAATGCATTCTTAGGTTCTGATAATTAAGAATCTTCCTGATGTGGAAGATATCTTCCTGATCCTTAGTGGATATAGCACTAAGCTTAGAAGGTGAGCTCCATGACGGTGGGCAGGCTGGTCACCGCTTCGTTCAGTGATATGTCCCAAGTCCTTGGATCGTACTAGTCATATAGTATGCGCTCAGAACTGAATGAATAAGTAGCCACATGGTACTAGGTTGCTAGACTGAGTCCTCTATTTTTTCTTAATGAGTCTGGCTAGAGGTTTTTCACTTTTGTTTATTCTTCTCAAAGAACCAGCTTTTAATTTCACTGACCTTTGCTACTGCTCTCCCCCTCTGTTTCATGTATTTCAGCTCTGATATTTATGATTTCTTTCCTCCTACTAACTTTAGAGGTTTTTTGGTCTTCTTCTTCTAGTGGCTTTAGGTTTAAGTTTAGGTTGTTTATTTGAGATTTTTGTTTCCTGAGGTAAGATTGTATTGCTGCAAACTTTCCTCTTAGAATTGCTTTTGCTGTGAATTCCAGGTATTGTCAAGTATGATTCTAATAATCACTGATCTCAATGACTTTGTGGTCTTCATCGTCCTGAGTACGTTCCTTGATTCCCTTCGCATACCAACCTTCCACTAGGAAATTGCTGCCGCTGCGCTTCTGGCCCTGGGGACAGATTCACGCTGTGCTTAGTTGTTCAGTTACGTCCAACTCTGTGACCTTTTTTGCTGGAGCCCGCCTCCCTCCTTATCCATGGCATTTTTCAGGCAAGGATACTGGAGTGGGATGCCATTTTCCTACTCCAGGGGATCTTCCCGACCCAGGGATCGAATCCACATCTCCTGTGTCTCCTACATTGCAGGAGAATTCTTTACCCGCTGAGCCAGTGGGGAAGCCCCATCATTGGGAATTGATTGGTTTATGCCAAGCCGGCCACACCTTGCATTTGGCTTGCCTTGCGAATGCGGTGATTCAGATACAGCCTTGGCCTTATTCGTGTCTTATCAGCTCTCACTCACTGCTAACTAGATCCAGGAAGATCTCACCATGTCCCCAAGCTTTCGGGGCCTTCCATGATTACGCCTCTGTCTACCTGAGAGGCAAAGCAGACGGGCACACTGGTCTCCTCATCTGGAAAAGGAGACAGTTTCTCATACGGGCAGTGTTTTCTTCCACCCTCTGGGCTGGAGTGCCCTCAGTTGGCTTGTTGCCAGCTCAGTTCGCCTGGTCCTTCAAGGCCAAGGTGCAGGCTCCTTCAAATCACAGTTCCCTGAAGCACATTTGGGATCGTACTAGTCATATAGTATGCGCTCAGAACTGAATGAATAAGTAGCCACATGGTACTAGGTTGCTAGACTGAGTCCTCTATTTTTTCTTAATGAGTCTGGCTAGAGGTTTTTCACTTTTGTTTATTCTTCTCAAAGAACCAGCTTTTAATTTCACTGACCTTTGCTACTGCTCTCCCCCTCTGTTTCATGTATTTCAGCTCTGATATTTATGATTTCTTTCCTCCTACTAACTTTAGAGGTTTTTTGGTCTTCTTCTTCTAGTGACTTTAGGTTTAAGTTTAGGTTGTTTATTTGAGATTTTTGTTTCCTGAGGTAAGATTGTATTGCTGCAAACTTTCCTCTTAGAATTGCTTTTGCCGTGAATTCCAGGTATTGTCAAGTATGATTCTAATAATCACTGATCTCAATGACTTTGTGGTCTTCATCGTCCTGAGTACGTTCCTTGATTCCCTTCGCATACCAACCTTCCACTAGGAAATTGCTGCCGCTGCGCTTCTGGCCCTGGGGACAGTTCACGCTGTGCTTAGTTGTTCAGTTACGTCCAACTCTGTGACCTTTTTTGCTGGAGCCCGCCTCCCTCCTTATCCATGGCATTTTTCAGGCAAGGATACTGGAGTGGGATGCCATTTTCCTACTCCAGGGGATCTTCCCGACCCAGGGATCGAATCCACATCTCCTGTGTCTCCTACATTGCAGGAGAATTCTTTACCCGCTGAGCCAGTGGGGAAGCCCCATCATTGGGAATTGATTGGTTTATGCCAAGCCGGCCACACCTTGCATTTGGCTTGCCTTGCGAATGCGGTGATTCAGATACAGCCTTGGCCTTATTCGTGTCTTATCAGCTCTCACTCACTGCTAACTAGATCCAGGAAGATCTCACCATGTCCCCAAGCTTTCGGGGCCTTCCATGATTACGCCTCTGTCTACCTGAGAGGCAAAGCAGACGGGCACACTGGTCTCCTCATCTGGAAAAGGAGACAGTTTCTCATACGGGCAGTGTTTTCTTCCACCCTCTGGGCTGGAGTGCCCTCAGTTGGCTTGTTGCCAGCTCAGTTCGCCTGGTCCTTCAAGGCCAAGGTGCAGGCTCCTTCAAATCACAGTTCCCTGAAGCACATGCCTCGTCTTTAACTGTGATTTCTCCTTCCAGAGAAACAACATTCTTGTCTGCATTCTTTGTAGTGTAGTGGGCTCTGGACTCATGTTTGGTTCCTGACTGTGTGACCTGGGAAAAACTAGTTAAGCTCTCCCAGCCCCAGTTTCCTCATTTGAAACAAAATGATAGCAATAATAACAACAGTAATAATAACAACCACCACCTCATGGATGCTGTGCAAATTAAAACTTTCATATAGGGACTTCCCTGGGAGTCTAGTGGCCTGGATGCCGTGCTCACAGTTCAGGAGACTGGTTTGATCCCTGGTCAGGGAACGAGATCCCACATGCCGAAACTAAAACCTGGCTGCTGCTGCTGCTGAGTCACTGCAGTCGTGTCCAACTCTGTGCGACCCCATAGACGGCAGCCCACCAGGCTCCCCCGTCCCTGGGATTCTCCAGGCAAGAACACTGGAGTGGGTTGCCATTTCCTTCTCCTGTGCATGAAAGTGAAAAGTGAAAGTGAAGTCGCTCAGTCGTGTCCGACTCTTAGCGACCTGGCACAGCCAAATAAATAAGTAAGTAAATATTAAGAAGAAAAGATTCAGCCACGTGTGTGAAATGCTCGGCACAGCACCTGTTCTGCTGTTAACATTTAATAAATAGCATCCTTTTTTTGTCTTGTTATTTATGTTAATACTTATGTCCTTCCTCCCCATATTAAAAACATTAAGGGCTGGCTACAGGATGTTTTATGCTTTTTCTTAATTGAAATTTTTAATAATTGTCCATGCATAGATGTAAGAAATAAGACAGAGAGACCACTATACACTGTGGCCAGCTTCCCCTGAGGCTAACATTTGGCCAAACTCTGGTATAAATTTCACAACCAAGATGCATTGATACCATCTGCTGATCTTGTTAAGATTTCCCCTTTTTACTTACACGTGTGTGTGTGTGTGTGTGTGTGTGTGTGTGTATTAAGATCTACAGAAATGTGTCACTTGTGTGCATGCTCACTATGTCCAGCTCTTTTGCAACCTATGGATTTTAGCTCGCCAGGCTCCTCTGTCCCCGGGATTCTCCAGGCAAGAATGCTGGAGTGGGTTGCCATGCCCTCCTCCAGGGGATCTTCCCGACCCAGGGACTGAACTCTAGCCTCTTACATCCCCCGCATCTGTAGGCAGGTTCTTTACCACTAGCGCCACCTGGGAATCACTTGTGTGGGCTCATGTAATAAATGTGATAAGAAACTTCACCTTTATCTAAGTTCAGCCCAGTAGTCAGGCAGGCTGTGTGACTTACACACCAACTATATGCCGTGTGCATGGCCACCAGTGACAGGGCAGGTAGTAGGTCTCCAGTGAGTATTTTTAAAGCAGAGAGAAAATATAAGCAGATCATCTAAACTTGCCTGCCATGTAGTTTTCATATCTGGGACAGAACAATTTGAGATTTGCATTCAGTTACATAATGAAATGTGTGCCCCCACCCCCGCCCCCGAACAACAGCTGTTAACTCTGACTCAGGGAGGTGGGTAGCCAGCCCTCTGCTGCTGATGAGAAGGACAGAAGTTTATACCACTCACCTCTCAGCACAGGGCCGCCCGCCTCTTGTCAGCACCACGCCATGGTTGGCTCGGGGAGTCACACAAGCATTTGTTTTGTTTTTGATCATAAAGCCCACTCTGCCCCTTCTGCCAAAAACCATTACCCTCCCAGACCTACAAGATCATGGCTTGCTGCCAGTCTTGGACTCAAGTCTTTGTTAAGTAATCCACGGACGCTCTAAGTACCTACAGCCTCGCTTCTCACCATGTGGTCTGCAGACCTGTGTGTCAGAATGTAGAATCTCAAGCCCCGCCCCAGTCTTGCTGAATCAGAATCTGCAATTTTAACCCAATTCTTGGGAATTCATAAGCACGCTAAAGTTCCAACAGTCTTGGTCTGCAAGGAGACACCTTTCCCAGATTAGAAAAGACCCTAAGGCAATGGGTCTCAAGCCTTGGACCTTGAGCCATCTGATGCCCGAGTACCGTCCCTGGCTCCCCCTCACCCCAAGGTTCCAGTGTGATTTGTCTGTAGTGTGCCTTGGGCTCTGAGGGCTTTGAAAACTCCCGAGTGATTCTCTGTACCTGTGAGGTCGAGAATCTTAGCTGTCAATATCAGGTACCTTAGTCCCACCCCCAGAGATCCCAATTTTGGTGGTTGTAAGGCCGTTGGGGAGTGGAATGCCATGTCATGAAGGTGGGCTCCAAGCCCCAGACTGGCAGAATGGGGCTACCTTTCATGAGAGTTTGCACCCCTCATGAAGGCAGGCCCCCCACCCCCACCCCCCGCCAGGGATTCTGGAGCCCCTTGCCCTGATTTCCCTCCATCTTAGCTGAGGAACAAAGCCCCAGGTCGGTCAGTACTACTTTTCAAAATTGAGGCAGTGGGTGTTCTCTGGTGTATTACGTTGGACAAAAGTGTGATTTCAGACCAGGAATTTTAAATCATCAGAGCTAGGCTCAAACACATCTTTATTAATCAAAATAGGAATCATTACAATCAACACGGTTTTGCCCATAAGAAATAAGTTTATTTTTTCCAGGAGTGTAAAAATCCATGCTTTGGGATTCGACAAACGCTTGGAAAGCATTTTCTGCCTCCTGCTGGTTGTAGACACGTTTTGCCTGCAAAAAGTTGTCAGCATGCTGGAAGAAGTGGTAGCTGGTTGGTGAGAGGTCAGGTGAATATGGTGGATGAGACAGAGCTTCATTGCCCAGTGCGTTCAACTTTTGGAGCGTTAGTTGTGTGACGCGCAGCTGGGCGTTGGTGTGAACTGGGCCCTTTCTGCTGATCATGCCAGCTGCAGGCACTGCTGTTTTCAATGCATCTCATTGACTTGCTGCACATACTTCTCTGCAGTAATGGTTTCGCCAGGATTCAGAAAGCTCTAGGGGATCAGATGGGCAGCAGACCACCAAACAGTGACCACGACCTTTTTTGGGAAGTTTTGCATGTTTGGCTTTGGGAGGTGCTTTGGGCTTCCCTGGTGACTCAGACGGTAAAGGATCTGCCTGCAATGTGGGAGACCCAGGTTCAATCCCTGGGTTGGGAAGACCCCTTGGAGAAGGGAAAGGCTACCCACTTCAGTATTCTGGCCTGGAGAATTCCACAGACAGTATAATAAACAGCATAAAAATTAAAGAAAAAAATGGTCCTATATACTATTAAAAAAATAGTCCCAAGTGAGCCTTAAGAAGCATTACTATGAACAAAGCTAGTGGAGATGATGGAATTCCAATTGAGCTATTTCAAATTCTGAAAGATGATGCTGTGAGAGTGTTGCATTCCATATGCCAGCAAATTTGGAAAACTCAGCAGTGGCCACAGGACTGGAAAAGGTCAGTTTCATTTCAATCCCAAAGAAATGCAATGCCAAAGAATGCTCAAACTACTGCACAATTGCACTCACCTCACACACAAGCAAAGTAATGCTCAAAATTCTCCAAGTCAGGCTTCAACAGTATGCGAACCGTGAATTTCCAGACGTTCAGGCTAGATGTAGAAAACGCAGAGGAACCAGAGATCAAATTGCCAACATCCGTTGGATCATCAAAAAAGCAAGTCCAGAAAAACATCTACTTTAGCTTTATTGACTACGCCAAAACCTTTGACTGTGTGGATCACAACGAATTATGGAAAAATTCTTAAACAGATGGGAATACCAGACCACTTGACCTGCCTCCTGAGAAATCTGTATGCAGGTCAAGAAATGATAGTTGGAACTGGACATGGAACAGCAGACTGGTTTCACATAGGGAAAGGAGTACATCAAGGGTGTATATTGTCACTGTGCTTATGTAACTTATATGCAGAGTACATCATGCAAAATGCCAGGCTGGATGAAGCACAAGCTGGAGTCAAGATTGCCGGGAGAAATATCAGTAACCTCAGAGATGCAGATGGCACCACCCTTATGGCAGAAAGTGAAGAAGAAATAAAGAGTCTCTTGATGAAAGTGAAAGAGGAGAGTGAAAAAGTTGGCTTAAAGTTCAACATTCAGAAAACAAAGATCATGGCATCCAGTCCCATCACTTCATGGCAAATAGATGGGGAAACAATGGAAACAGTAAGAGATTTTATTTTCTTGGGCTCCAAAATCACTGCAGATGGTGACTGCAGTCATGAAATTAGAAGACGCTTGATCCTTGGAAGAAAAGCTATGACCAACCTAGATAGTATATTCAAAAGCAGAGACATTACTTTGCCAACAAAGGTCCATCTAGTCAAGGCTATGGTTTTTCCAGTGGTCATGTATGGATGTGAGAGTTGGACTATAAAGAAAGCTGAGCGGCAAAGAGTTGATGCTTTTGAACTGTGGTGTTGGAGAAGACTCTTGAGAGTCCCCTGGACTGCAAGGAGATCCCACCAGTCCATCCTAAAGGAGATCAGTCCTGGGTGTTCATTGGAAGGACTGATGTTGAAGCTGAAACTCCAATACTTTGGCCACCTGATGTGAAGAGCTGACTCACTGGGAAAGAGACTGATGCTGGGAAAGATTGAGGGCAGGAGGAGAAGGGGAGGACAGAGGATGAGATGGTTGGATGGCATCACTGACTCAATGGACATGAGTTTGAGCAGGCTCCGGGAGTTGGTGATGGCCAGGGAAGCCCGGCGTGCTGCAGTCCGTGGGGCTGCAAAGAGTCGGACACGACTGAGGACTAAACTGAACTGAACTGAACAGCAAATGCATTCCTGCAACACTTCATTTTCTAGAAAATCACATAGAATACCAGGCCTTCTGGGGAAGATAGTACTCTCTGCATTTTACTTCAGAAACAGGCCATTTGAACACTAGAGACAAAAGCAAAAAGCGGACCCAAGAAGTTCACGTGGGCCACCCAGGGAGGCGGCTCCGGCTGGCCAATGGCAGCCACAGCAGAGATTACACGTTTACGAGGTCAGCGGGTGGACGTGCTGGTGGCCCTTAGTGAGAGCAGCTGGAGGCTGAGACGGGAAGCCAGCAGTGGGTCTCTGTGAGGTTGGGTCTGGGAGGTGCCACCTGCCTCCAGATGCCCAGGCCTGGAGTGCACCTCTTATGAGGGAGGAACACTGGGCAGATTTCTTTTTTTCTTTTCAAATTTTATTAATTTTTTTGAATTAGAGGTGGTGTTAGTGGTAAAGAACTCGCTTGTCAATACAGGAGACATAAAAGTTGCAAGTTCGACCCCTAGGTCAGCAAGATGCCCTGGAGGAGGGCATGGCAACCCACTCCAGTATTCTTGCCTGGAGAATCCAATGGATAGAGGGGCCTGGTGGGCTACAGCCCATGGGGTCCATAGGGTCGGACGTGACTTAGCACGCACGCATAGTTGATTTGCAATGTTGTGTTACTTTCTGCTCTACAGCAAAATGATTCAGTTATATATATAAATAGGTAGATTCTTTATTATATTCTTTTCCATTATGGTTTATCTCAAGATACCGACCGAATATAATTCCCTGTGCTATAGAGTATGACCTTGTTTACCCATTCTGTATGAAGTAGTTGGCAGCTCCCAACCCAACTTCTCCGTCCCCTCCTCTGTTCCCCTAGCCCACACTTTTAATTTTATTAAAATACAACCAGAAAGAGTGCCTGCTGCTAAGGCAAAAGCTGAGTTACAGGCTATTCCTTTTCCCACTCAGGTTGGCTGTGATTCACTTCAGCTATTCAGGGGTCCTTGCTGGGCCTGCTAAGTCGCTTCAGTTGTGGCTGACTCTGCAAGTAGCTGCCAGGCTCCTCTGCCTATGGGATTCTCTAGGCAAGAAGACTGGAGTCGGTTGCTGTACCCTTAGCCGAGGCAAAATTTCCCAAGAACCAATGCACACTCACGACTCCATCAGGCTACCTCATTGCAGAACACGTGTTGTAACACAGAGACACCCCCTGCACCCCCGAGCGGGGGCTCTGAGTCCTCAGGGCAGCACGTCCGTGTGAGGGCCTGGGTGATCTGTGCTGCGGAGGTGAATTTTTTTTGAAGATTTTTTTGATGTGAACCATCTTTAGAGTCTTTATTGAATTTGTTACGATGCTGCTTCTGTTTTATGTTTTGGAGTTTTGGCTATGAGGCACGTAGGATCTTAGCTCCCCAACCAGGGATCAAACCCACGTACCTGTCATTGAAAGGCCAAGTCGTAACCACTGGACAGCCAGGGAAGTGTAAGGTGCATGTTTAAAGAGCTCTGAATTTTACCCCAGAGTTTCGGCATCCGCACCTGTAATAAGCTCGCTAGGTGACTCTCATGAATCAGAGGTTTTAAGCCATGGGTAAATTAGACTGAGACCTCGTGTGACCGCTGCAACTTGAGGCATTTCTGTAAAGAATCACAGGAGTTTGAAACACAGGAAGTTTAGGCCTTGTCAGCTGTAACCCCTTCACCCTAAGAGGAAAGAGCTTCACGATCTGGATTTTCTTCTGCTTTCTAGTTGGCTTGCTATAAATGCAGCTTGGGCTTCACCTGTCCAGCCACTGAAATAAATACAGATCCTGATTTATTGTAACTAAATCCCAAACAGGTGTGCCATCTACAGCTGAGTGTTATTTTGAGGCGTGGTGCCGGGACAAGAATTTGGATGGCAGCAGTGGAGTGGGGAGAGGAGGGTCTTTTGGCTGCGGGGTGGGTTTTAGTCCTGGCAGTAAATCTCTCATCGCAGCCTCGAGTGGGAGCTGAGTGCCTGAGACATGCGTTATTGGTCTTTTTTTTTTTTTTTGCAACAACTGTAAACAAACTTGCTTTAGTGACACGGGTTAACCAACACTCTATCAATATGGACAGTAAAGCTAAGGTGACCAAATCAGTGCGGTAGCAGCTCCAAACCAGGGTGTCCCCGGGCTCAGTGGCAAACAGTCTGCTTGCCCATGCAGGAGACACGGGTTCAATCCCGGGTCGGGAAGATCCCCTTGAGGAGGACCTGACAACCCACTGCAGCATTCCTGCCTGGAGAATCCCACAGACAGAGGAGCCTGGCAGGCTACGGTTCACGGGGTCAAAAAGAGTTGGACATGACTTAGCGATTAAACAACAACAGCCCCAAATAGATAAATAAATAAACCAAACTGAGTAGAGAAACCAGAATGAGACCTAAGAATATACTGGAATTTGGTTTATGATAGAAATAACCTGTCATGTTTTAGGAAGAAGCAAAACCTTTAAAGCAGACAAAATTAGCCATCTGTGTGGAGAAAAAAACAAGACCAGTGGACCTCAAATAAACACTAAATGGATTCCTGAGTTGAAAACAAAAAACCCAAACTATAAACTACTGGAAAAAGTATTGGAAACTATTCTTACGACCTTGAAAGCCATAAGATTTGGAATGTAAAGAACATCAACAATAAGAAGACATGATAGTTTTGATTACTTCAAATTTTATGTAACAAAAATGAAAAATTTCATATAACAAAAATATTGTAAATCAAATTAAATGAAAGTGATACACTGGGAAATATATGTAGAACATATATGTCATAGACAAATATTAATTTTCAAGGTATATAAAAATAAGAAAAATACCCTTAAAAACTGAATTTAAAATAGGTAAAAGTAAATAAATATGAAGTTCATAGAGGAGGGAATATAAAAGGTTACTAGCTCAATTGGTAAAGAATCTGCCTGCAATGCAGGAGACCCGGTTCAATTCCTGGGCCGGGAAGATCTGCTGGAGAAGGGATAGGCTACCCACTCCAGTATTCTTGGGTTTCCCTGGTGGCTCCGCTGGTAAAGAATCCACCCGCAATGCAGGAGACCTGGGTTTGATCCCTGGGTTGGGAAGAACCGCTGGAGAAGGGAAAGGCTACCCACGCCAGTATTCTGGTCTGGAGAATTCCATGGATGTCCATTGGGTCACAAGGAGTCAGACACGACTGAGCAACTTTCACTCACAAATGTATGAGAAGTTGTCCAACCTTTTGAGTAATTAGGAAAATGTAAAAATTTTAAAATATCATCCAGATAGACAAAAAAAATTAAAAGATGATAACATCAAGATACTGAGGTCATGGAGAAATGTGTTCATTGCCAGAAAGAATGTAATTTGAGGATATCTTTTAACTCTTGAGAAGAGCCTTCACACAGACCCAGGGAAATATGAGTATCTCTCAGAATTGTTTGTCTAAGGAAAGACTTATTAGGAAACAGCTAAATAAATGTGACCTGTTCAAATGATGGGCATCTCAAAGCATAACATAGAGTGTCAAAGGCATAGTGCAGATTGATCCATAGCACGTGATAGCCATCTATGCCATCCAAACCAACCCAGAAGAGTGTATGCCCTTTGCACATGCATATGACAGACGGCCCTGGACTTCCCGGGGTCCAAGTGTGATCACAAAAGTCCTTCAGAGTGAACGACGGAGGGAGGAGAGTCAGAGAGAGCTTGGCGATGCGGTGCTGCCTGCTTGGAAGACGGAGGAAGGGGCCACGAGTCAAGGAACGCAGGCGAACCTCTAAACGCTGGAGAAGGCAGAGTTTTTCCTCTGGAACTTCCGGAAGGAACGCAGCCCCGCCGACACCGTGATTTTAGCCCAGTGAGATCCATGTCGGAATTTTGACTTTCAGAACTGTAAGATAATGAATTCTGTGTCATTTAAAGTGACTTAAGTTTGTGGTAGTTAAAACAACCATAAGAAACTAGTGCAGACAGGAAGGATAATTTTAAAATAAAGTACCTCCAAGTAGTCAGGATACTCTTCTTCAGATTTTCACTTCAGATATCTCAGCAGGAGCCCATTTATGACACAGACTTAGCAAATCCTAGTTGTTTTTGGCTTAGAAATCTGACATGGGAGAGAAAGCGAGAAGAGACAGGCCAGCTTCATTTAAAGCAAATGTGTTGGGACGTCCCTGGCAGTCTAGTCGTTAGGACTTGGTGCTTCCAGTGCAGGGGGCCAGGGTTCAATCTCCAGTCAAGGAACTAAGATCCTGTAAGCTGCATGGCTAAAATAATAATAATAAAATAAAAATAAAGTACAACACTTTGGGGAGTTTCCCCAGTTATTCAGCAGTAAAGAATCTGCCTGCAATGCAGGAGACACAGGAGACGCGGGTTTCATCCCTGTGTCAGGAAGATCCCCTAGAGGAGGAAATGGCAACCCACTCCAGTCTTCTTGCCTGGAGAATTCCATGGACAGAGGATCCTGGCAGGCTACAGTCAGTCCATAGGGTCGCACAGAGTTGGACATGACTGAAGTGACTTAGTACACACATAACATTTTGGAATTCAGGAAGCCTCAGGGAGAAAGGATAGAGTCATGGACGCCACAGCTAACCCACACGAGAATTAGGGTGCCTCAGATGTCTCCATGGTGTCCAGAGGAACTTCCAGCCTGAGAATGCCTGTGAAGTGGCTGGACTCCAGGAGAAAGCCTCCTGGAAGAGCATGCCCAGGGCAGTCCGGGAGGCTGAGATGCTGCAGAGGAGGCTGGGAAACTCTTAGCAACTGCTGGTGCAGTTTCCCAGCTCGATGCTACTGACATTTGGACTAGATAATTCTTTATCCTGGGCAGCCACGCATGCATGGCAGAACGTTTTCAGCAGCATCTCTGGCCAGTAGCAGTCTCTACCTGTCATCTCTACCCCAGTTAGCAACCAAGAATGTCTCTAGACAGTGCCAAATATCCCCTGGGGGGTAGGGCGGGGTGTAACAAAACTCACTCCATGTGTTGATTAGCTCTGGGTAAATTCTGTCCCCTCACTAGTGACAGCTGGGAAAGAAGCTATTATTTCATTTACTTTATTTTTTTTAAGTTTTATTGGCATATAGTTGCTTTACAATGTTAGGTTTCTACTGTACAGCAACGTGAATCAGCTATATTTATACACGTATATCCCCTCTTTTTTGGATTTCCTTCCCATTTAGTTCACTCCAGAGCATTGGGTAGTGTTCCCTGTGCTGTACAAGTAGGTTCTTAAATATCTATTTTATACATAGTATCAATGGTGTAAATATGCCAATCCAAACCTTCTGATTCCTCCCAAGAAGCTGTCATTTATCTTTTAAAATTTTTATCTGTTTATTTGGCTGCACCAGATGCTTAGCTATGGCACGTAAGCTCTAGTTTCCTGATGAGGAATTGAACTCGGGGCCCCTGCATTGGGGTGTGGCGTCTTAGCCACTGGAGCACCAGGGAAGTCCCCAGTTTCATTTAAATCAGCGCTGTCCAGTAGAGATTTCACGCAAGCCACATATGTGACAAGTATGTTCACAAACTGTGCCACTGTTTCCTCTATTTAGTTCCAGAATACTTTCATCATCCCCCAGAGAAACCCTAACCACTTCCTATTCTCCTGTCCCCCATCCCTTTGCAAACTCTAATTTCTGTCTCTATACATTTGCCTACTCTGGACATTTCATACGCAGGTGAACCCCATCTTATTATGTTTTATTATTGCCTCTATTGTGTTCTGCACACACTGCATTCTATCTTGAAAAATCAAAGGTTTTTGGCAGCTCAGCATCACGCAAGTCTGTTAACATGATTTCCTCGACAGCAGTTGCTCCCTCCACGTCTCTGTGCCACATTTTGGTAATTCTTATAATGTTCCAAACATCGTCATCAGTGTTATATTTTTATGGTGATCTGTAATCGGGATCTCTGTTGTCTCTATGACTCTGGAAGGCTCAGATGACGGCTGGCATTTTTTAGCAATGAAGTGTTTTTGTAACTGTCATATATGCATTTTTAAAAGATATAATATTATCACACACTTAATAGTGTAAACATAACTTTCATGGGCACTAGGACACCAAAAATTGATATTGCTTTATCGTGGCGGTCTAAAACGGAACCACAATCTCTCTGATGCCTGCTCTAAATGGAATCATACAATAGGTGGGTTTTGGTCTACCTTTTTCACTTGGCATAATGTTCTTGAGGCTCATCCATTGTTAGAGCATGTCTGTACTTCTTTTCATGGCTGAGCAATATTACATTATATGAATCTACCACACTTATTTTTGTTCATTCATCAGTTGATAGGCATTTGGGCTATTTCCACTTTGTAGTTATTATGGGTAATGCTGCTATGAACATTTGTATAGACATTTTTGTGTGGACATATGTTTTCAGTTCTTCTGGGTAAATAGCTAAAAGTAGAATTGCTGGGCAACTATGTCTAACTTTTGAGGAAACATCATACTGTTATTCAAAGCAGCTGGCACCATTTTCCATTCCCACCAGTAGTGTTTGTGGGTAAGCCACAAATGTAATTTAAAAAAATTTTTTTTGGAAGCCACATTTTTTTAAAGTTTAAGACATAGGTGAATTTTAATAATATAAACTTTAATATTATATATTATTAACTTGGTATAACCAAAATATTACCTCAATATATGAACCATTTGAAAGTTGTTAATGAAATACCTTACTGTTTTTGGTAATAAGTCTTCAAAATCTGGTGTGTATTTTATACCCAGTTTGGATACTCTTCATTGGAAACACTTGATCTGTGTTGAGATTTCATGATATCAACGGTTGAAGGAGTACACTCACAAATCCAGATGGTTCTGAACCCACTTAAATGTTTTCTTAATGCAGTCATGCATCATTTAAACATTTTTACATGTGTTAAAAAATTAACTGAATAAAAATCTAAATTCAGTCAGTGGCACCACGCATGTTTCCAGTGCTCACTAGTCACATAGGGCTGAAGTCCTTATTGCTGAATTCAGACTTAAATGTTGAAGAAAGTAGGGAAAACCACTTGACCATTCAGTTCAGTTCAGTTGCTCAGTTGTGTCCCACTCTTTGCAACCCCATGAACCGCACCACACCAGGCCTCCCTGTCCATCACCATCTCCCGGAGTTCACTCAGACTCACATGCATCGAGTCTGTGATGCCATCCAGCCATCTCATCCTCTGTCGTCCCCTTCTCCTCCTGCCCTCAGTCCCTCCCAGCATCAGAGTCTTTTCCAATGAGTCAACTCTTTGCATGAGGTGGCCAAAGTACTGGAGTTTCAGCTTTAGCATCATTCCTTCCAAAGAACACCCAGGACTGATCTCCTTTAGAATGGACTGGTTAGATCTCCTTGCAGTCCAAGGGACTTTCAAGAGTCTTTTCCAACACCACAGTTCAAAAGCATCAATTCTTTGGCACTCAGCCTTCTTCACAGTCCAACTCTCACATCCATACATAACCACAGGAAAACCATAGCCTTGACTAGACGGACCTTTGTTGGCAAAGTAATGTCTCTGCTTTTTAATAGGCTATCTAGGTTGGTCATAACTTTCCAAGGCGTAAGCGTCTTTTAACGCATAAATTAAAGAAAGTAGGGAAAACCACTTGACCATTTAGGTATGTTCAGTTCAGTTCAGTCACTCAGTCATGTCCGACTCTTTGCAACCCCATGTATCTCAGCACACCAAGCCTCTCTGTCCATCACCAACTCCCGAAGTTCACTCAGACTCACGTCCATCGCATCAGTGATGTCAGTCATCCAGCCATCTCATCCTCTGTCGTCCCCTTCTCCTCCTGCCCCCAATCCCTCCCAGCATCAGAGTCTTTTCCACTGAGTCAACTCTTCACATGAGGTGGCCAAAGTACTGGAGTTTCAGAATGCTCAAACTACTGCACAGCTGTACTCATCTTACATGCTAGTAAAGTAATGCTCAAAATTTTCCAAGTCAGGCTTCAACAATATGTGAACCATGAACTTCCAGATGTTCAAGCTGGTTGTAGAAAAGCGAGGAACCAGAGATCAAATTGCCAACATTTACTGGATCATCAAAAAAGCAAGCACATTCCAGAAAAA
>SJYC01010693.1:0-44141 GCA_006408675.1 Madoqua kirkii | reverse complement strand
AAGGACAGATGTTGAAGCTGAAACTCCAATACTTTGGCCACCTGATGCGAAGAACTGACTCATTTGAAAAGACCCTGGTGCTGGGAAAGATAGAAGGAAGGAGGAGAGGGGACGATGGAGGATGAGATGGCTGGATGGCATCACTGACACAATGGACATGAGTTTGAGTGAACTCCAGGAGTTGGTGATGGACAGGGAGGCCTGGCGTGCTGCAGTCCATGGGGTCGCAAAGAGTTCAGAGCAACTGAACTGAAGTCTTCTCGATTGGACAACCTAGCTCTAAGTTATTTCTGTTCTAACGGTGATTTTTGAAAAACATGCTGCCCCATGCCTCAACCTTGGTTTTCTTGTCTATAGCTGATCCAGTGACGAGTTGTATGTACTCTTTTAGAATAGTTTTAGGTCCAGAGCAAAACTGAAAGGAAGGTATTGAGGTTTCCCTTTTGCCCCCCCTTCCCTCCCCCACTGCTAACACCCCCAACCCAGAGGGGCATGTTTGTAATAATAATGAACTTGCACTGACATGCTGTTGACACCCTAAATCCATAGCTGACATTAGGGCTGACCCTTAGTGCTGCACATCCAATGGGTTTTGATGAATGTATAACGACACATGTCCCCCATCATCGTACGTGATGACACATGTCCCCCATCATTGTACGTGATGACACATGTCCCCCATCATCGTACATGATGACACATGTCCCCCATCATCGTACGTGATGACACATGTCCCCCATCATCGTACGTGATGACACATGTCCCCCATCATCGTACATTGTTGTTTAGTCACTCAGTCGTGTCTGTCACTTTTGTGACCCCGGGACTGTAGCCCACCAGTCCCCTGTCCATGGGATTCTTCAAGCAAGCATACTGGAGTGGGTTGTCATTTCCTTCTCCAGGGAGTCTTCCCAACCCAGGGATTGAACCCACACCTCCTGCACTGGCAAGCAGATTCCTTACGCTGAGCCACTAGGGAAGCTCATCAGAGTATGCAATAATATTTTAAAGGCAACGGGTGCTTTCTGCATGTCATGTACTCTTAGCTAAGGGTCGAAACATGTGGCAGACAGCAGCGGTTGTCAGCTCCTGAGCCCCTCCAGCCTCCCATCTTTCACCACACGCGGACCTGGTTTTTAGTGACAAGCCCAAGACAACCCCCCACTGCCAGGACCTTGGCGCCCCAGTTGGCATCCTGGCAGCCCTGCAGCTTGTTGGGCAGGCTCCACTGCGTCTCCTGTATCACTTTGAAAACAACATGCTCCCCGCCCCCAGCCCCCTATCGGGTTGCTGTCAAGCTGCAGGACAAAAGAGGACACATTCCAGCCGCCCTGGAGGTCACAGGTGACCAGGCCCGGGAAGTCCAGCATGGAGAGAACGCTGGGGAGAGGGAGGGGAAGCGGTTTCTCCCTTCAGCATGTTTTTGTCCTGGGTTTTCGTCCTGAGACTTCAAGGGGCTCCTGTCCGAAGGTGGAGAAACAGCATCTCTGGCTCCCCGGAGGTGGAGGTCACAGCCCGTTCTCTCAAGGACCCTGGGCTTGTGCAGGACAGGGCTCTCAATCTGTCACACATGTGCAGGTCATCCGTGGAGCCCATCTGACAGGGCTTCTCACCGGGCAGGTCTGGGGAAGCGTGTGCGATCCTGAATTTCTAGCAAACTCCCAGGGATTTCCGGGGAGCACACTTAGGGTAACAAGGGCTGAAGGGTATCCCTGGAGAGTAGTCAGCGTGCCTCGCTCATCCGTTCCACGCGCCTCCACACTCAGTCGCCTATCAGCGCCTAGAATAGCCAACGCTTATGGAGTGTAAATACGCGCCGGGGGCTGTGCTAAGACCACAGCGCTTTGCTCACTTAATTATCTCAACAATCCAAGGGGACAAATCCTGCTGGTGTCTGGGCTCTGGGTCAGGATGTGGTGCAGCCTGGCTCTGAACAGAATCTGCCTGAGTCCAGGTCCTAATTGTGATGTTACACAGCTTCCTAATTCCATGTAGGGCTGAGTCCCTTCACTCTCTTTAGAACTAAAATAAACTCTGCCTCTGGGGAAGGGCGACTGGGTGAAGGGCAGGAGGAAGATTTGTCTGTCACCTCACACCCTTTCACTGGATAGTTTGTGCATCTTGTGCTGTGTGTGTGTGTATTACCTATTCAAATAAATAACTGGTTTAAGAATAGCTGTAAAAAAATAATAAGCCCATAGCATTCCTATTCATAGTTAGAATATATACAGGGGCCAGTGTCAGACCCATTCTCAAGGGGATGTTGACTAAAAAATATTCACAACCCAAAAGCTGAGTTGTGTTTCATTGAAGTGTTTGTGAGCAATCAGATCTGACTCTGCAACCCCATGAACTGTAGCCAGCCAGGCTCTTCTGGACACGGAATTCTCCGGGTAAGGATATTGGAGTGGGTTGCCATTTCCTTCTCCAGGGGATCTTCCTGACCCAGGGGTCAAACTTGTATCTCTTGCACTCTTAAACCGGCAGGCAGATTCTTTACTGCTGCAGCACTTGGCTTTTTATTGGGTGGGAATTTCTAGGACTTCAAACCCAGGAGGCAGCCTCTCAGGTAACCCTGAGAGAACTGCTCTGAGCTGGGGACTGGGGGGAGGGAGCTAGGATATACAGTTTTGCAACAAAGATCAGGTAATAGGAGCAAAAGATGACTGTTTAATAGAACACTAGGTGTCAAGTTAAGGAATTTAATGGTTTCGCACGTATCAGAAGACACTACGGTCCGGGCTCCCTGACATCATGTTTGTGATTCTCACCTCTGCTCTCTGGGGCCAGCACCCTGTGTTCTCACATCCTGAGTCTGTTTCCTCTGTACTCAGCAGCTCACCACCCGCTGGTGGCTGCAGTTGCTGAGGACTGTGATGTCCTTTGTTTACAGATATGGCAGGAAATATTCCATTTATCAAGAATCAGATATTTGCCTCTAACCTGGGCATTCAGCATCATGATTGTGATGAAGGTTCTTTGGGATACAGCCACATCCTTCCCATCCTCCGTAACGTATAGACAAGGCTGACTTCAGGTCCCACCAGGTGATAACTGATGTAACTCTTACCACTTGGCCTGTGGGGACTTCTCTACAGCTGGTAGACTCTAGGAACAATTCAATGGGTAGAAAATATCGGTAAAAATGGTGCTTTACAAACTCATAGGTGAGATTCCTTCTCTTTAGACAACTGGGCATGGGTCTGAATTCCATGGTGCTTATCTTATTCTTTTGTGATATCACACATTAACAGAGAGGGTAAAAAATCATGTTAATCAGTAACTGGTTGTCCTCAGCCCTTGTGGTGCCCAGATGGGATTCAAACCTCACTGCCAGTCCACTGGCCTCTGCTCACTGCCATGCTCCTGGAAATGAGAATTTTCAAGTATATGTTAAAGAAATTCAGGTGAATTACTTTAGAGTCCCATACTGAGTGAAGCGGAAGAGTTAGTCACTCAGTCGTGTCCAACTCTTTGTGACCCCGTAGACTGGGGCCCGCCAGGCTCCTCTGTCCATGGGATTCTCCAGGCAAGAATACTGGAGTGAGTTGCCATTTCCTCCTCCAGGAGATCTTCCCCAGCCAGGGATCAAACCAGGGTCTCCTGCCTTGCAGGCAGATTCTTGACCAACTGAGCCATTAGGGAAGCCCATAGTGAATGAATCTAATTGCTAAAAAGAGGCTCTCTGGAGAAGGAAATGGCAACACACTCCAGTATTCTTGCCTGGAGAATCCCATGGACAGAGGAACCTGGTGGGCTACAGTCCATGGGGTTGCAAAGAGTCAAATGCAACTGAGCATGCCCACAACAGAAAGAGACTCTGACCCAACCAGTTTTTCCTGAACACATAAACTTCCTGCATAATTCGCCATCCTTAAAGAGTGCCAATAGGAGAGGATTAACAGCTCAGCGGGACATATTAGGGTCCAGTCTGGCTGGAACCTGGTATGTATAGATGAAAATATTAGGAAGGTTGGTCTAGAGACTGTAGGGCCTGGCCTAAGGAGTGGAAAGACACCCAGCCAATGCTGGGCAAATAGCATGATGTTCCTGCTGTGCTCAAAATAGCTTTGGATACTTCCACCCGCCTCCCCCCACCAAAAAGAGAAAAAAATCCTCACTAGTTTAAAGTTCATTTGCTTCACACATTATACAATAACCACACGCACCTTCCCCATCCCTGCACCTCTCTTCACGTCACTAACAGAAGGAGAACAGCACGCGTGTGCAACAGAAGCCAGGGACCTCACACGCGGGTGTAAGAAAGCGCCCGGACACGTGGGTGTAAGAAAACGCCTTTGCGTGCATGCTAAGTGGCTTCAGTCGTGTCCGACTCTTCGAGGCCCTACACACCATAGCCCACCAGGCTCCCGTGTCCAAGGGATTCTCCCGGCAAGAATCCTGGAGTGGGTTGCCAGGAAAATGACTGTCACTCTGTCATTTCGACGGCACGTTTGCAGATGCCAGGAAACGTCCTCCCTGGTCTGTGGAGGTCCTCCTCGCTGTTCTGCAGGGCTGTGACATCAGCCCACACGCCAGCCCAGTGCTGCTGATCCACTGATGTCACTGCTGGCTGGGCACCAGTATCCTGGCCCACGTGGTCTCTGGTCTGGTGGCTCCTGCCCTTCCTGCACCACACCAGGGACCGAGATCTGATGGGCCATCGTGGGAGACCCCGCACAGCCCAGTCCTCTGGGGCTCCTGCTGCTGCCCTGAGGAGCCCGGCCTTTCCCTCCTGGAAGCTATCGTGCTAATGCTAGCTAACATGCTAATTCCATATTCCATATAAGTAAGAGCCAACTCATTGGAAAAGACCCTGATGCTGGGAAAAATTGAAAGTAGGAGGAGAAGGGCACAACAGAGGACGAGATGGTTAGATGGCATCACCGACTCCAGGAGATGGTGAAGGACAGGGAAGCCTAGCGTGCTTCAGTCCACAGGGCCGCAAAGGTTGACACGACTGAGCAACTCAACAATGCTAATTCCATCTTAGCTAATGCGCTAATTCCACATTTGCTAATATGCTAATCTCATGTCTGGACCTCAGCGGAGATGCCCCAGGTACCTCTGTCCTCTCCTTTATTCCCTGACCAGCAGCATTCCTTCTCATTAGGGGAAGTCTGTCTCTGCTCAGAATAGTCTGTTCATCCAGCAAATACTGAATGAGCCCCCACTCTCTGCTGGACCCCACTCTATGTGGCAGGGATGCAAAGGTGAGCAAAGCCAAGCACTCCACACTCCATCCCAGGGTGCTCACCTTCCTGTGTGGGGACAGAGGAGCAGCAGATGCTGTCAAGACAGACACAGCAGGACAGACAGGGAGGGGTGGTGCTTTGGGAAGGGGGTCTGGCCTCTCTGGATCTTCTAACTGTTCTGAAAACGCTCTAACCCTGACATTTTAGACATTTTAATACTCAGGAGCTCAGAATCTAGAACACAGGCTGATTTTGCTTTTCCCTCACTACATCCCGCCCCAAGACAGCAGGGGGTAACCTCTCCATCTGCCCAACTGCAGAGAGAGCACAGGATGTTACACAAGGTGAAAAGCAGCTGTGGAGTAAAATCCCTTCAACAGCCTGGTGGTGGGAAGGGGAGCGAGGGGTGTCCCACCTCCGTCAGGGGCCTGCTGTGTCCCTCCGTCTCCCCATCTCAAGTTTCTGGGTGGCGGCTCTGCTCTCATGGGGACTCACGGGGTTGGAGGGTCAGCCCAGAGACTTCAGGAGGACAAGACCATTTTGAACGGCTGAATATGCTCATGCCATGTCCATCACTGTTACTGTGCTAAGCTTTTCAGAGGACCCAGAAACGCTGAGGGTTGGTTTGAAAAGACACTAACGGATCTGAACTCAGAGTAAGTCAAAGCCACAAAGCGGCAGGAGGGGCCCTGAGCGCGAGTAACTTGCCTCCCCCCTTACGCACCCTCACGCCCCAGTTTCGCTTCTCAGTTTCATCACGAGGGCCAAGCGCGGGAATCCTAAGGCAGAGAAGAGCAGGAGAAGTAGCAGCTGGCTTCTCCTAGGGCCCGTCTGATGACGCCTTGCGTCCTGGATTTTGAATATCTTCTCTGCAAAACCGCTCAGAGCAGCTCAGACCTCCTAACTCCGGGGGCATTTCCGCGTCTCCATCCTCTTGCCATGTCACCTGCTAAGACTGCACCCACAGGCCCTGCATCATGTGTGCAGCTGGCGTTCTACCAGTGCGTGATGGACCAGGTTTCTTAACCATCTGCCGACACCCCAGCCAGATCCTTGGAGAGTCTTCTGGGAAAAGGGAGGCAGAGAAGCTTCTTGCCCTGTGACTGATCCAAAGAAGCAGCAGAGGCAGCAGGGACATGGGTCCTGAGGACCCCAGGCAGGATCCTCAAGAGGAGCAGTAGGCTGCAGGGGATGGGCCCAGACCAGGCGGGGGGAGCAGAAGTCTAATCAGGGCGAGAAGAGCAGAGGTCAGGGCGTGGCCTGTGGTGACCCAGAGATAAGCGCGGGGCCCACTCCCGCACTCCCCCGTGCTGTCCAGCGTTCCTCCCCAGGACCTGCCACCAGACGGGCAGGCATGCCACCATGGTTCCAAACCTCCCGTGCTCCTCCTGGCAGCTCCGGCCACACTGCCCTCACCCACCTCCACGCACGACTCCACACAAATAACCAAGTGGCCCAGTGGCTCTGACAGAGCCCAGGGATGAGACCCGAGCGAGCTCATGTTTATTTATTTTTTTATTGAAGTGTTGTTGACTCACGATACTATTTTAGTTTTGGTATACAATATAGTCATTTGCTATTTTTATAGATTATATTCCATATCAAGTTATTGTAAGATATTGACTGTATCCCTGTGCTGTATGTTTCATCCTTGTAACTCACTTATTTCATCCCTAGCAGTTTGTGCCTCTCAGGCCCCTTCACCTACTTTGCCCCTCCCCTCCCCTTCTGGGGTTTCCCTTGTGGCTCAGCTGGTAAAGAATCCACCCACAATGTGGGAAACTGAGTTTGATCCCTGGGTTGGGAAGATCTCCTGGAGAAGGGAAAGGCTACCCACCCCAGTATTCTGGCCTAGAGAATTCCATGGACTGTATAGTCCACGGGGTCACAGAGAGTTGGACACGACTGAGTGGCTTTCACGCAGACTACCCCTCTCTCCTCTGGGAAACACGAGTTTGTTCTCTCTGTAAGTCTGTTTCTGTTTTGTTCTATTTGTTCATTTATTCCTTAGATCCCACAAATAAGTGAAAACATTAAGCATTTGTCTTTCTTTGTCTTGCATATTCCACTAAGAGTAATACCTTCCTAGTCCGTCTGTGTTGTTGCAAATGGAAACCTCACTCCTTTCTACGGCTGAGTACTATTCCACTATATATATATATATAAACTTCTCTGTGCATTCATACGCTGATGGACACCTAGGTTGCTTTCTATCGTAGCTATTGTAGATAATGCTGCTACGAACACTGACGTGCATGTATCTTTGTGAATTAGTGTTTTTGTTTTCTTCAGATAAACACCCAGAAATGGACTGACTGGATCCTACAGTAGTTCTATTTTTAATTTTTTGGAGGAACCTTCATACTGTTTTCCATGGTGGAAAACAATTTATGTTCTCACCAACAAGTGTTCCCCACATCTTTGCCCACACTTATTTAATGCGTGTTTGTTAAGCACCTGCTTAGCGTATCAAGCATTCCCGTGAGCAGCTGTGTCAGTCCCACAAGAGTGTGGGATGCAGCTTCTTGTGCTGGGAACCCAGGAATCCGGGAAGACATGCTGCCCTCCTAACCTTCACTCCCTGCATCTGACCAGTCCCCGATTCCTCTTACTGTCCCTCTACAGTGGCTCCTAAGTTGGAACCTTCCTCTCCCTACCGGTTTCCAAGGGCTGCCGTAACAAGTTATCACCTTGTGGGGCTAAAAACAACAGATTCTTATCCTTTCATGGATCTCTGCAGGTCAGAGATCTGAAGTCAAGGTGTTGGCAAGGCTGGGTCTCCCTGGAGACGCTCTCTGCGGGAGAAGCCCCTCCCTGCCTCTCACCAGGCTCCTGATGGCCACCAGCTGTCCTTGCAGCGGCAGCGCTCCATCTCTGCCTGTGTGGTCACGTGGTGCTTTCCCTGCGTGTCTCTGGGTCCAAATGTCCCTGTTCTTATAAATTTCCATTCTAATCCAGTATGATCTCATCTGAACTTAATCATATCTAAAAAGATTTTATTAACAAATAAGGTCAGAGGTACAGGTGCCAGGGGTTAGAACTTGAACACAGCTTTCTGGAGGACGCGATTCCACCTACCACCCACTCCATCCTTCAGGCGCCCTAGCCCAGGCTTCATAGTTTCCTCTGGGCCGTTGCAACAGACCCCTCGGGCCACTCTTCTCTTGTAAGACACCGTCCACATTGCTGCAACAACCTTCCTGAATCCTAAATCTGGGAACATCACTCCCTTGTTTAAACCAATGACAGCATCACTTTCCTGGCCCCTGCCAACCTCGAGCGGACCCTCTTGCTATAAGAGTAAATCTGTGCCATGTGCTGGGGTCTCCAGAACCACACTGTGGGCTCTTTCAGCTGACTCCGGGCTCCCACCCTTCCCTTTGCATACACCCCACATCCTGGTCATTCCAGATAAATGGGCACTGGGCCACCCCAGAGCCTGTGTTTGTGCTGTTTCCTCCACCTTCTCTCCTTGTGGGACATCTGCCAACCTCCTGGATTTTGCCTCCCTGTTGTTGTCCTGTCCCTTAGTCATGTCCGATTCTTTGCAACCCCATCAGCTACAGCACACCAGGCTTCCCTGCCTTCACCATCGCCCTGAGCTTGCTCAAACTCTCGTCCATTGTGTCCGCAATGTCATCCAACCATCTCATCCTCTGTCACCCCCTTCTCCTTTTGCCTCCTTGTCTTTCCCAGCATCAGGGTCTTTTCCAATGAGTCAGCTCTTTGCATCAGGTGGCCAAATACTGGAGCTTCAGCTTCAGCACCAGCCCTTCCAATGAATATTCAAGGTTAATGTCCTTAAGGATTGACTGGTTTGATCTCCTTGCAGTCCAAGGGACTCTCAAGAGTCTTTTCCAGCACCACAGTTCGAAAGCATCAATGCTACGGTGCTCAGCCTTCTTTATGGTCCAACTCTCACATCCATACATGTCTCCTTCCTCACACAGAATTCAGGTTCTGAGAATACACAGTCTTTCCCGGTGATAATCTTTCCCCAGGAGCTAGGGTGAGGCCTGGTACATAGAGAGCTCTCCACAGCTCTTTGTTGAACAAAGGAATGAGGGAATTCATAAATGTAAACACACAGGCTGCAAGTTCTGGCTCTTTCCCTGCTTCACTTGTCCCTTCTCCTCTCCCTGAAGGAAAATTCCTCTCTCCAATGAAATTTCATTCCTAGTCTCTTGCTAGCCTTCACTGTAGATTTCAGCTGTTTGTTTGCCCAGCTGGGTTGCTGTTTGTGAGGTAGGTGCAAACAGACCCCTAGTCTAATTCGTCTTTAAATGCCAAGAACACACACACAGAGTGCCTGCCAATATTACCGGTCGAACTGAATTAAATCTAGTTACAGAGGCAAGAGAGAAACGTGGACACTCATATTCCCCACCCACTTCAATGTACTGTCTCCACTGTATTTACAGAGCTGAGTGGGGGAGGGGCAGGAGGTGAAAACTGCAAATTCTGTAAGTTCCCCTTTCTGCTGATGCTTGAAAAATTATCTTTCTGAGTCAGCACAGGTATTTTGATACTGCCTCGAGATTTCGGGCATTTTTTTTTTAAGTGATGGTTTAAAAACAAGTGCTTTCACATTTCCCAGCAAACTGATGGTGGTGTGTGGGAAAAGAACAAGCGTGAGATCCGCTCAGCTTCTTCTAAGGCTAGTTCGGGGTGTCAATCGGACTACAGACATACGGGACTCTGCCGTCACTGCCGCTCCCCCAGGTGGACGAGCCTGCTGCTCAGACACTGAGCGGTGCCCCTCCCAAACCAGTCTGGAGTGGTTGACACTGGTCATGGTGGGGTCTGGGCCCTGGGACAGCAGCCTTCAGGAGGCTGATAGACTCATAACCCTTAGTCAAGCCCACTGCACCCCCCTTCACCAGTCAAGGTTGTGGAGGTTTCTGGAGACTTCCATGACCGCCAAGCAGCCCTGCTGCCCGGCTGTTCTCCAGGCACTTAGAGTCAGCTGAGTCTGGTTGGAGCTGGGCTGACGGGGAGACTGGTTAGGTGCCGCCAACAGCCCCTGGGGACGTGGAGGGAACCGTTACCTCACCTTTTTCTTATTTCCAATCAGGTTTCCCCACCCTCGCCTCGCCTCAGACCGCCCTCCAGGCTTCAATCCCATAAATACCCCTAGGCCCGCGGCTTCATTCCTGGGTTAGGAAGATCCCCTGGAAAGAGAAATGGCAGCTCCCTCCAGTGTTCTTGCTTGGAGACTCCCCACAGACAGAGGAGCCTCGTTGGCTACAGTCCATGGGGGCTACAGTCCATGGGGTTGCAGGGAGTCGGACACGACCGAGCGACTTCACTTTCTGGCGCCTCCGCAGGCAACTCTGTCTCCTGCGGCTGCCGCGTTTAGCTATCTCACACAGAAACCATCTTTTCTAGCAGCTTCGGGGCGTCTGGGCGCTTCGCTCGCCGGGCTTGGGGAAGAGAATTTGCCTCAGTAGCAAGAGCAGTGACAGCTCCCTGCTGTGCTCTCCCTTCCTGACAGACTTCGCTTTTACCACAGGAGTGAGCGTAGCCTCCTGAAGAAAGCCGGCCTCTGTCCTGCTGCTAGAGCCTCCTCCCTCTCAGTGTCTCCATTCCTCGCTCCAAACCACACGTCTAGCCACGTGAAGCTCTGCTGCCGAGTGTCGAGGTCCGGCTGCGGGGCGGGAGGGCCAGTAGGGGAGGCTGGGGAAGAAGTGGGTTGAAAAGTGTCCCCCACTCAATCTCTACACCCACCAGGAATCTAAGAAAGAGCAACCAGAGTGCTTGTAGACTCAATTAGTTGAGGTCAAAAGACAGAAGTTCCTCCCTAGAGCCCTTGGAGGGAGCTATGCCCTGGAAACACTCTGGTTCCAGACTCCAGCTTCAGAACTAAGAGGGTGGGGAGGGAATGTGTGTTACGTCATCCAGCTTGTGATAACGTGTTTCCAAAGTCGAAGGGATAAAGCCCTAGTTGTACAGGGAGCTTGCTAGGGGAAAAAACTCTGGTCTATCTTTGCCTCCATCTTCTTCCCAAGCAGTTTGTGACTCTGGGCGGGCCGGGCTTTGGCAGTGATGTGGGGATGGCGATTAGGGTTGAATTGAGGAAAGCAAACAGGAGAAACGGGTGTTAACTTTCATTTAAGCAGGGCAATAATCTTTAAAGTCAGACTCTGAGCGATCTCTAAGTTCCTTTCTTCTTAGAGTCTTATTTCTGTGCAATCGGAAATCGGGGTGTGTAAGGGCATAGATGAGGGTACTGGCCCTCAGGTGCTGGAACGAAAAGGCTGATGGGGCTCGTGGGCACGTCATTCCAATTTCATGTCTCCTAACTTTCAGGATTGTTTTAGAACAAACTAAGGGAAACTGTAGACAGGGGCTGTTTTTCTGCTTCCTTTTTGGGACAGGCCTAGCCGGCCACCCCCATCACCTACCAGTATGACCCAACTTCCACTTCTTTTTTTTTGCTGCAAAAAACCTTGTTTCCATTTGGTCCAGGGCTGGGAGAGGGCTCCAGGGTGTTACTAAAGCCTGCCCAGTGGCTCCTGCCTGAAGCCCCAACATTAGGGGGCCTCTTCAAAGGCTCCTAGCCATACTTGAGGGTGAGTCTTTCAAAGATACTTGCCCAGCCCAGCGTGGGGACCAGTCAGCCTGTAAAAGTGAGCAGAACCTGAAGGGTTGAAGTGACTGAAGGCCTGCCTAGTGAGGTAACTGTTCCCTGCTCATTCCCTGAGCCCCACACGTGGCCAGGGACGTGAGACCAGCGCCAGAGGGGGAAGATAGTGGGAACGCGTTTACTCACATGGATGAGAAGTTCTGTATGAGTCTTCAAACCACCGTGAGTGCAAATACCAGCTCAGCATTTTTTTTTGCCTTAGCTCCAAATCACTGCGTGGAATCCCAGATGGTTAAGTCTTTCCTCCTGTAACTTCAACTTCCAGGAGCTTAATGAATCATTCTTTTCCTTTCTATCTACAAAGAGAAAGGCGGCTTTTGACTGCTCCATCAAAAGATTCCTGAACTTCTAGTCTGCAGGACACCCCTCCCTACTCCCACCCTGCCTTTGCATCCCTTCATCTTTAAAGTACAGGTGTTTAAACTTAACTCTCTGGCTGCATATTTGAACTTCACAGCCCGTCAGCTGGACCCACTCCCACCTTTGGTACCTGGTTCCCCCGGTGCAATTATGCAAATGTCCTCTGGAGGTAGAGGTTGTATGGGGAACCTCATTTGTCGTGGATAAACAAGACACCTCTTTACACAGAACAGGTGGCTTCCATTTAGACCTAAAGATTGAGGCCAACATACCAAGTCACTAGCTGTGAAGAGTGAGTTTAATGGAAAAGAGCATATTAACTAAGGGCTTCCCAGGTGACTCAGCAGTAAAGAATCCACCTGCTAATGCAGGAGACCTGGGTTCAGAAAATCGCTGCAGAAGGCAGTGGCGCCCCACTCCAGTATCCTTGCCTGAGAAATCCCGTGGACAGAGGAGCCTGCCGGGATTTCCATGGGGTCGCAAAAAGAGTTGGATATGACTTAGCAATTAAACATTAAGGAAAGCACGGGACCCTCAGGGAGGTTATTAGGTAGATCAACGTCTCATCAGAAGTAGAGGAGAACCAGACTCTGAAGGGACGAATGTTCTGCCTCTGTCAGCAAAGGGACATGGAAATAAGAACAGACTGGATGTCTAGTCCTCTGCCCTGTCTTTTGAGTGCCTAATATGAGCCTTGCTCCATAATAAGACTAACCCTGTCCTCCTCATGGATGTCACTGTCCGGGGAACTTTGCTTCTCCTGAAGAAGCATCCCTGAATCTGATGGGGTAACTTACTGCAGGCTTAGGTAACGGTTCCTGCTAGATCTGTACTCTTTCGGGGGATATTTCTTGTTTAGCCAGAAGCTAAACCTTAGGACATAACAGCAGTCCTGCCGCTTACCTGAAATATAAGGCCTAATAAGGGGCTCTTCAAACTCCAGTCCTGCATTTTCTCACTTTTGGTGATGGCCATTCATGACAGGCAACCCGTCTATGTGTTGATGTTAAGATTTTCCAAGTGCTAAAGGAACACCACCTGTGTACACTTTGAAGCTTCTCTGAGTAGGCAGGTAGTGTAGCAACCACGTGACAAGTATTTCCTGTTTCTAAAGTTTACAAGAACTGGCTCCACACCACATATTGTCAGGGCAGTACGGTAACTGCTACTACTTCGGTTTCGGTTTTGCTCACAGGTGCTAGAAACTGTAAGGAGATGGACTCGGGTGCTCTCCTCGAACCTGGCTAAGGTTTCATTTTTCCCTCATTATCCAGTCTGAGATCTGCACAGAAGCTTCGGCCTGTGGGAAGTAAAACACCACCACACCAAAAACCCACAGCTGGGATTCACTCCATGGCCTCTGGGGAGGCTGAGGAGGGGAATCAAGGAGCTCAAGTGGGTCTGGAAGCTCTTAATTCTTTGCAAAACTGAGTTGAGGGGAAAGGAGACTTCCTGAGTGAAAGAAACCAAAATTTTTCTCAAGCCCAGCGAGGACCATTCAGTTTAGAGGCTGTCAGCTGCTGGTCTTGCTTTGTGTGGCTGTGATGTTTTTCCTGGGCATGAACCAGCTCTGTGAGCCTCCAGAACACTGCGGGACCAACTGGGGGCCCACATCCTGACACAGTGCAGCCCTCTGAAAAGATGGGGCACTCGGTACACAGAAGCAGGAGAGGCAGCGTGAGTGAAGCCAGACACGAGCTGGGAATTGGGCTGGGGGGCATTTTTCAGCCCACTCCTCCCCCTTGATCCTTGCTGGGCGCCCTCACTGGCTCGTCCTGCCTCAGTCTATGTATGTGTCCTTTCCCCTAATCAACTCCCCTAGTTGAGGCAGACCTTAGCCCTAGGAGTCAAAGGGAAAACGTGGTTTCAAGTGGAAGGTGAGGTTTAAGCCCCACTTCAACGTTTGTATTGTTTCCATGGCAGCAGGTCATGGGACACCAAGGCGAGCGGGGGCCAGGAGATACACTCCAGCCCTCTCGTTTTACTGTGGAAGAAACCGCCTCAGAGCCAGTGACTTCGCCAGAACCATTGCCCATGAAAGTGCTTCCAGGACGACACCTGGGTTTTCCGAGGACCACTTGCTCCATCCGTCACCCTGCCCCCCTTTCCTCTCACCTCTTCAAGTGTCAGGCTGTTTGGCACATAGCAGAACAGGCAAGTGCCCAGAGATGCTTGGTGGCATGCAAGAAAAATCATTAGCCTTCCTGACTCTGCTCGTGTTGTGTGTATTCCCTAGTGGCTCAGCGGTAAAGCCTCCGCCTGCAATGCAGGAGCCGCAGGAGACGTGGGTTTGATCCCTGGGTCAGGAAGATCCCTGGGAGGTAGGCATGGCAACCCACTCCAATATTCTTACCTGGAGAATCCCATGGACAGAGGAGTCTGGTGTGGGCTACAGTCCATGGGGTCACAAAGTCAGATACAACTGAAGCAACTTACGCATGTGTATGTGAAAATCAAAGCTCTCTTCATCTCCCAACAAACTGTCCACGGGGAAGGAAGACAGTTGCTTTTCTGGGCTATTATGCTTTGAGAAGGACTGATGCTGAAGCTGAAATTCCAATGCTTTGGCCACCTGATGGGAAGAATTGACTCATTTGAAAAGGCCCTGATGCTGGGAAAGACTGAAGGCGAGAGAAGGGGACGACAGAGGAATGAGATGGTTGGATGGCATCACTGACTCGATGGACATGAGTTTGAGTGAACTCCAGGAGTTGGTGATGAACAGGGAGGCCTGGCATGCTGCAGTCCATGGGGTCACAAACTGAGCTGATGCTTGGGGAGTTTATCACGAAATGGTCTCATGGTTAGAATAACTGGTATTTCTCTTTAACATGACCCAGCCCTAAGTCCTAAAGGCACACATTTCTGTGTCATTCTGCAAACATCAAATGTTTTAATGTGAAAGTGTGTAGGGCAGCGCCTGCTGAGGGCTATGGGCTCCTCAGGGCTGGGTGAGCATCGTTGTGCTGGTGGTGCCATTACTCCCATCACCTGAGATGCACAAAAACACAGGCTCCTGGCTTGTGCCCTGGCTCACACCGTGTTGCCAGGCAAAGATAGCTCTGTGCACAGAGCCCCTTAAACTCGAGGAAAGGGTGTATGTACATCATGTGAAACCCAGTCCTCTCCCAGGAAATCAAATTGGTATTTCAAAAACCTGACTTTCCCAAGAAATCGGGTAGGGTGGCTGAATATTTCCTGTCTCCAGGGAGTCTGAAGGCAGAAGGGGATGACAGATGTGAGATGGTTGGATGGCATCACCGACTCATGGACGTGAACTTGAGCAAACTCGGAGCACAGTGAAGGAGAGGGAAGCCTAGTGTTGTGCAGTCCACGGGGTTGCAAAGAGTCGGGCGTGACTGAGCGACTGAAGCAACAGCAAGGAGGGTCTGGAATGAAAGCTGGTCAAATGAGGAGGGTGTTTCAGGACTGGAACTTTTTTTTTGGCCACGCTGTGGGACTTGTGGGATCTTAGTTCCCCAACTGGGGAGCGAACCCTTGCCCTCAGCAGTGAAAACGTGGAGTCCTAACCACTGAATCACCAGAGAATTCCCAGGATTGGGGATTTCAGATGTGGGACCTCACCTTGTGTTTCCACATTCACAGCCTTAGGCGAAGCTCATTTCTGGACATCCTAGCAACTCCTAAAAATAAACTCAAGTTCTTGAAATATTCTGGTTTGCCTTTAAGCTTTCTTTGGCTAGGGAACTCGGGCTATTTTCAGTTCCACGTCCCCAGGTGGTATGGATTTGATCTATCGAATGACAAATGACGCCAGGCCCATAGTTGAGGGCTCAGCAGATAACTTGGGAAAGGTTAGCCATGGGCGAGGCTGCAGCCAGCCAGGAGGCTGGGGAGTGGAAAAGCTCCCATATAGATTCCTGGAACTGCAGGGGGAAACTGTGCAGACGGCTGTTGGAGGATGTGGGGCTATTTGTATCTAGTCCAGATAAAGAGGAAAGAACATTCAGGGAGCGTCTAAAAAGAAAGAAAATTGTTGCATGCCTGGGAGGACATGGCGGCCTATGGCAGGAACGCCCAGCTGAAGCAAAGATCTAAGGGGCTTAACTCTCCTGGCTCTGGGTGGCTGAATGTGGCCTTTAGAACCACGGCCTCTCCTCTGATCCGTCTTCTCACATTTCCCCGTCTTCCTCCCCCAACTCCTACTTCAAGTTCACCTTGCCCCAGGTCCTATTGATCCCCTGGCACTTTGACCAGCTCCCAAGACACGCGGTCCAGGAGCCACACCCAATGCCCCTTTTGACACTGTCCTTCAAACTAATCCCTGCCTGAAGCTGCCCAGTGCCTGCTGAAGGGCTCCAGGTGAACCTAATGTGCCTTTTCTTTCATCCTTCAGACATATACTTTCCTCTAGCACAGTTAGGAAAGCTCTCAGCTGCAGTTAATAGCATAACCAATGACCAGTGGCCGTGAACATAAGGACTTCTCGTTACACAAGAAGTCGGTGGGTAGAAGGGCTCAGTGTTGACCCAGTGGCTTAAGGATAGCTGCTCCCTCCCAAGTCCATCCTTTTTGCTCTACCAGCTACAGTGTGACTTTTCATTGTGCTGGTTACCTCATGACCACAAGGTGATTATTGCAGCACCAGGCGTCACATCTTCATCACAGGAAGAAGGAAGGGGTTAGGCAAATTACCCACGATGTCTGTATCTTTACTTATATAAGAGCAAAACTTCCTTGAGAGTTCCTTATTGGAATCCCCCTTACTATTTAGCCAGAACTGACCCCTGGGTCCCCTCTAGCTACGCAGGAGACTGGGAGGATATGTGGTTTTCCAGCTTCCTTTAGTTGTAGGTGGCAAGGGAGAAGAGGGGGTTGAGCCTGCTGTTAGTCAACCAGAAGTGTCTACCATATCTGCCCACTCTAATGAAGTAGAGAAGTCTCCTGTGATTGCACTGGAAGTGTCCAAGAATTATAAGAATTGATATGGAAGACAGCACCCTCTGGTTTTTGCACTGCAGGAATCTTCAACTGAAAGGATTCAGTGATTTTTCCATTCCTGGAACAGAACTGTTTAAATTCCATTTGGCCACTAGCACAACTCATCAAGAATTGCTATTCATCTTTCCCCCTGTACATCTTGTCTCTTTACCTGGATTATAAGCTATCTGAGAAGAGGGATCTGATCTCATACCACCTTCTATTGTTACTCAAATTAGTGTCATGCCCTTCGTGGCATCCAAGATACGCCCACTAATGAAGATAACCCCTGAACTTCATGAGGTGGGTGAAGAGACGACACACCTTCCATGGAATCACACACCTAAGAGGCAGAATTGTTTGGAAAGGCTAACAGATGGAAACAATGTGTTTATGGAACCCAGCATGTTAGCTAGAGATGGGATTGGAGGCTATTGTGCAAGCAGGGTGTAAGTTTTAAGCTGCTTTTAAAACCAGGTTTGGGGGTGTTACTAAGTTTGGTCTTCCCTTCCTTGCATTCATTCATGTTCGTTCATTTCACAATAGAGTCCCTACGAGGTGCTAAGGTTCCAAAAATTCAGCAAAGAATAACACATTCCTACCCTCAGAGCTTGTGAGGAAGCTGATAAGTAAGCGGTCATAAGGACCACTATACTCTCCTACTTGATGTGTCTCAGCAGTTCTGTCTGGGTTTAAGTTAGTAGAGGGCATTCCCAACCCTTGGGTGGGGTGTGTTCTAATTTCTCTTGGCTAGAAAACCTGAGTTAGAAAGGGCTCTAGAATCAGCTGGGGCTTTCCTGGTGGCTCAGACAGTAAGGAATCTGCCTGCAATGCGCACAACCCCAAGTTCGATGTCTGGAGAAGAGAATGACCACCCACTCCAATACTCTTGCCTGGAGAATTCCATGGATAGTCTGGCAGGCTGAAGTCTAGGAGGCTGTCAAAGAGTCAGACACTACTGTCCTTTCTCTACAGTTTTTAGAATCAGTCAGTCTTGGCTTAAAATCCGAGTTCTGTCATTGACCGTGGGGCCCCGGGGCAGATGTCTGACCTCAGTGACCTCACTTGCCAGCTCTCCATTACTGCCTCTCAGGTCTGGAAGCACCCTTCTAATACATGCTTGGTGATTAGCTTCATTCTTCCACTTCAGGGAGACGGCTGCGCGCTCATCCTGTAGAGCCGGCCGCAGCCCCAGGTCCCAGACCCTGGTCCGTCTGCAGCCTCGTAGCCTTGGCCTGGATGTGGCTGCCCTGCAACCCTCTCTACTCCGAAACCCCACTCTGCACGGCCAACCCTCCTGCTTGCTCCAGCACCCCGTCTCCCGACGCAGGCCTCTGCCATCCTTCTCCCTGTAGCCCGCCCACCCTCAGAAGGCCTCTGCCCCTGCGGGTCCCTGACTCCCTCTGACCACTGGCGCCCTGCCTACCCACGGAAGGGTGTGGTGTATGGTTTGCCCAGCAATTCCAGACCAGCAAATTCTTGCTACCTGGTGGCCTGATTACACCTTTCCTGGCTCGGCCTGTGCCCCTTGCAAACGGTCCCTTCTCAGGGTTGTCCCTCCCTTAGGGCACCATGGGCTTTTCCAAGATCTCCCAGCTCTTTATTGCCGTTAACAACTCTTGCTACTCGGCTTCCATGACCTGACCTACTGTGTGGTTTGTTTCCTGATTGGACCCCAGGGTATTATCAGCGAAGAAGAGATGCTAGCGTCAGTATCTCATTTATTTTACCCCTCGAATGGGAAAGCCAGCGTAAAGCCTGCAGAGCGCTGCTCCGCTCCTTCGAGGTGCTGTGTCTCCCGCTGCCACCAAGACTTTTCACAGAACAAGGGAAGCGGGCGTCAGTGGGCGCCAGGCACTTGACAGGATAGTGCTGACGTGCGTGTGGTTAGCCTTAGAGGAAGAGACGAGGGTCAGAGAGGCTAACGTGGTTACACGGGGTCAGGTGTGCAGTGTGGGATCAAGCTGAAGCCGAGGTGGCTAGCCCTCCGAGTTCACACACCGTGCTGGGCCGAAACCCTCATCTTCACCTGAATGAGAACAAATTTCCTACATTATTACCCAAGTCTCCCTGCTCACTCCAGGATGAGAATAGCTGAGCGGCAGGAGAATCGTTCGCTGGAGTCCTTTCGTAATGACTTAACTAAGAGCGCCTCCTGAGAGAAAGGTCTGACTCATTCGAAAGGTGTGAGCCTGTGGTTTCCCTTCCTCTGAGCTGGCCTCCCAGGAGCCTGACCTTGAAACTGATGCTGTGAGCCTCGGCAAGTATGCATTGGGCTGTTAGAAGTGCCGCTTTGAGAAAAATCCCATGGGTTACAATGTGGACTAAATGGTTCATCAGTAGTGGGACCAGTTTGTATGGCCTGTTGCTTGAACCTAACGTCCCAAAGGCCAGTGGTCCTTATCTGCTGATGCTTCTCCAGCCCCTAGAACAGCTTGGTATATCAGTTCAGTCGCTCAGTCGTGTCCGACTCTTTGCGACCCTATGAATCGCAGCACGCCAGGCCTCCCCGTCCATCACCAACTCTCGAAGTTCATTCAGACTCATGTCCATTGAGTCAGTGATGCCATCCAGCCATCTCATCCTGTCATCCCCTTCTCCTACCCCCAATCCCTCCCAGCATCAGTCTTTTCCAATGAGTCAACTTTTCGCATCAGGTGGCCAAAGTACTAGAGTTTCAGCTTTAGCATCATTTCTTCCAAAGAAATCCCAGGGTTGATCTCCTTCAGAATGGACTGGTTGGATCTCCTTGCAGTCCAAGGGACTCTCAAGAGTCTTCTCCAACACTATAGTTCAAAAGCATCAGTTCTTCAGTGCTCAGCTTTCTTCACAGTCCAACTTGCACATCCATACATGACTATAGTGCTTAGTAAATATTCAAGTGGATGAAATCCTACATGGTCAAGGATTTGCCATGTTTACATATGGGGCTTCACTAGGCTATTTTAAAGTAGGACTTTATTTTAAAAGGTAGAGGGAGGAACACAAGTGTATGGTAGTAAGTAGGAACATGACTTTCATAAATCAAGACATGACACACCGTGGGTGTAACAGGCCAGTGACCAAACTATCCTAGTCGCTTACTTGTCCTCGGTTCATCTTTCCCAGGCGTTAGTCTTTTAGCTATTGCCCATAACTCTGATAACTAGGAAAGTATAGTAACATGCCAGGGAACAACACAGTGGCTTTTTAAACTGGAGCCCTTTGGAAAAAACTGTCCAGTGCCTGGCAGGGAATTCTACACATGGCATCTAGTCCATCCATAACTGGTTGGCGCTGATGTGATGATGGCAAGATCTTAAAATAAAGGGCTGACATAGATGGTGGAAACTCCGGCAGGGGAGGAAGGCTCAGAGGAGGGTCTTGGTGTTTTTAATCAGATAATCTCCCTACGCATCTCAAATCATGACCGGGAAGCTGCCCACACTTTCTATGCATAACTGTTCAGAAGGTTTGTGCTGTAGCTCACAGAAACTGAACCAAATTAGTAAGTGAAAACATTCTCTACATGTTATAGGTATTATAGAGGGAAAACCATGAACACAAACTCCTGGACACCTCAAAAAAACCTTGCTTGCTTACTGGAAATTTCTTTTCCCATTTCCATTTATCACAATGGAAAATATCTAGACTGTTTCTCTTTAGAAACACCAGAATGTGAGCCAGCAGTGGGCCCTGCTTGTGGTTAGTCTCTTAAAACAGTTGTCCCCAGAACAGAAGCAGACAAAAGCCCAAGGTCTTTCAAACTTAGAGGTGTAACGGGGTAAAGTTGGGCAGATCTGACTCAGCTGGTGTGTGGTGTTCGATACTGATTCCTTCACGTGTTTACGGAGCCCCAGCTAGGGACAACCTGTGTCTCAGTACAGAGTGGGAGCTCCCTGTGTGTGGACACTGTCACGTGTCCCCGTCATCTGGGATTCTTTCTAACACACTGGGGTAAAAGTTGCTCAGTCCAGTGCTTTGCGACCCCATGGACTATACAGTCCGTGGAATTTTCCAGGCCAGAATACTGGAGTGGGTAGCCTTTCCCTTCTCCAGGGGATCTTCCTGACCTAGGAATCGAACCGGGCCATCCTGCATTGCAGGCAGATTCTTTACCAACTGAGCTGTCGGGGAAGCCCCACACTGGAGGGGTGTTTTAAATGTTTGTTGACTTGACGAATGGTTCTAGCGCCCGTGGAGTTCATAGCATAGGAAGCCATCCAGAACTTCTTGTTCAGTTAGCATTTCTACACCAATAAAATCTGAGGTGAATGAAAACTTAAGGTAGCCTTAAGGCAAGAAAAGATGAATCACTGGTGGCAGCAAGCAGTGTTTCAAGACTTTTTAACCCACCTGGGGCAGGAATGATGGGCAGTGCCGAAGACCAATCATAACGCCACTGCCTCATTAGAGGTGGATTCAAGGGCACAGCTCCTCAGTAATCAACCAGCAAGCTGGCCTCAGGGGACAGAGACTGCTCTTTGCGGCAGGGGGCATGTGTAGACCTAGAGCTGATTCATGTTGATGTTTGGTAGAAACCAACACAATACTGTAAAGCAATTATCCTTCAATTAAAAAATCTAAAAACTTCTCTTCACTGCTTTACAGGCACTGCATATTTATGATATGAAGTTTCATTCTGAAAAGATTCACATGAACTCTTGTGACTTGATCAAAAGTTTAGCAATTTAACATAAACTTTTTTCCTGGGAAGGAAAAAATCGATTGTCAGGTGCCTTTTACTTATAATGGGGAACTTGAGTTGCATTTCAAGATGTCTCATGACTAGAGAGTTCGGGAATTACTGTGTAGATCTCAGTTATTCCTTCTACTCTCACTGTTAACTAGAGTCATCAAGGATCAACAATCTTGGGATGGCAGTTAGGCCCTATTGTGGATCTCCCAGGAACAATTCTATTAATACCACTTTTCATCTTCTAGGTACAAATTCAGGAAACAGTCAGGGAGCGAATCTCTCTCAGCCACATGCCGGCTTTCTCGGAGCCTACTGGGGAGGAGCCTGCTTTTCCTGGGACCACAACAGAGTCCCTCCCCAGCTTAGGAGGGATCGACAAAGAAGGTGCATCATTGGCTGAACACCCGGAGGTAGACGGCTGTACCCAAGGGGCATGGCATGAAGAAAACCGAGGTGACAACATGCTCGGACCTTCTGGGGGAGACCTGGGGTGTGCGCTGAGCACCCCAGAAGCCGGCAGTGAAGCCATGTCTCCCTGTGAGCTGTCGGGGCCTCACCCCCAGCTCCGGGCTGCCTCTGTGTCCCCTGAATTTGCACACACCGTCCCCGCCCTGGAAACCATGTGCGCTGGGCCAGGGGACGGAGCAGCCGCGTGTCGCCCGGAGCGTCTTGAAGCAGGTGATCAGGGAGCATGTGATACCGCAGGCTCTCTGGTTGGAGCCCCAGTCGGTAAATATTTGCCTCAAGAAATGTGCTCCCCGGACTTAGAGCTGGCAGGTCTCGGAGCAGCCGCGTGTCGCCCGGAGCGTCTTGAAGCAGGTGATCAGGGAGCATGTGATACCGCAGGCTCTCTGGTTGGAGCCCCAGTCGGTAAATATTTGCCTCAAGAAATGTGCTCCCCGGACTTACAGCTGGCAGGTCAAAGCAAACGGCCTGATTTATGTCCTCCCGATGACAAGACTCTGGACGCTCTTTCTCAGACACGAGGTCCTGAGCCTCCCCAGACTACGTGCGGGAGCAGTGACGAGAGAACCTCTCCCGACTCCCCTCTTTTCATCAGCACTTTCACCTGGAACATCTCACAGAAAGCCAGTAACGGTGCCACCGGGGAGGATCTGGCCAACATAGAGGGTTCGGCCTCCATAGTGAAGGCTGGCCGGGGGAGGCTGAGCCCCAGCCACTCAGGGGACCTTGAGGAGAGATGGCCGCTCTCTCCAGAGAGCGACTCTTCCGTTTGGGCCAAAGAGGGCGGTGATGAGAACTCCAGCCCCAGTGACACACCGGCAGGTCATAGGTCAGTGGCGAAGTTTCCTCAGGAGAAGCCCACAACGCTAACTGCTAATGTGGAGTGTTCTGAGGTGACCAGGGCGAATGGGGACACATCTGCTCTTCCCGTTGCCCTGAAAGGCCAGCCACCCAAATACCTCGGGGTTTCAGTTGCTGGGCACGGCCATGCAGGTGGCCCTGAGGAGAGTTCACCTCGGGCACCAGATGGAAATACTTCTCGGCTTCCTTCCAGTGTACAGTTGGCCCATGTTTTTAATGGTTCCACAGTCAACTCTTCAAGAGAGCTAGGACACAGGGCGCTCAGTGGACCCGGAATCCATGTCCGAGTTCCTCAGCTCCCAGAGGGAGAGGGTTTCCATAGCAGTTCCCCTCTTCAGACTGATAACCTGTCTAGAAAGAAGAGCCAGACCGGGCACAGAGCAGACACGAGGACCCTTAAAGAGAATTTCCAAGAAAAAGGAAGTGAAACAGCACAGAGGGTCCAGCAGGGTTCTTCTAACGATAATTTCCAAGAAACTTTGCCCACGACATCGGTCGGACAAGTGGAAACAGACTTGGTGCCCTCGGACTGCTCGTCAGCCAGCTCCACAGAGAGAGGAGGGCAGAGCTCGGGCACTCGCGTGTCTGTGGTGGCTGAGTCTACGGTGAAAGACGACAGTCAGCCTCTGAGCCAAGTTCCCGCTCTCTCTGTCCTTCTGGACGAGTCTAAAGAGAACAGTCCAGGATGTTGGGAAGCTGGTAAAAAGCTGAAGATCATAACTCTAGAGGCTTCTGTTTCAGAAACCTGGCCCGTGGGACAGCTGACAGATTCTGGGTTCAAGGGGATGGACGCTGGTCTCATTCCTGACAGGATCCGGGCAATTCCTGATGTTCTAAAGGTGTGTGTTGCCGTGCCTAAACCGAGCCCCTCTAAGACAGCATCAGCCTGCAGTCCTCAGGTAGAGCATAGCTCAGCAACTGCTAATAACCAAAAAGTCCATAAAAGGGAAGAACGAGCTGGCTGTAGAAGTTGGAGTTGTCTTTCCTCCCAGTATCTGAGCCAACGCAGATTCCTGGAGTCATCTGTGGACCCTGTAGAGGGAAACAAAGTCTGTGCCACAGGCTTGCCCCCCGAGGCTTCCAGAACCGGAAGGAAGGAAAGTGCTAACCATGTGAGCCAAAATCGAGATGAAAACCGACTCGAGAGGGATCACCCCGCCTTCTTTAAGCAGCTCCTGTCCTGCCCTAACATCTTGGAGTCCTCTGTGGACCCCACTGATGAAATGAGTGTGGGGGGTGCCAGGGTGGAGCCGCCAGAGCCTTCTGGGTCCACACTGGGGGCCACTGGAGTGGAGAATAAACCGAAGGGGGGACGCTTGGACCAGAGACTGGAAGTCCAGCCTGCCATCACGCAAGTGCCGCGTCCCCAGCGAAGTGAGGAAACCCCTCCAAGTGAGAACGGCACCAGCGAAAGCCAAGGGGACCGTGTGGGATCGGGGGCAGGACAGAGTTGCCAGGACAGAGCAAGGGGGCACGTGCGTTCTGCCGTCTCGCCAGTCCCGGGCCCTGTGCAGGGTGGGGAGGCGATGCCAGGGGGACGCATCAGAAGCCCAGTACAGGAAGGCAGGGAGAGGCGCTCAGGGGGCCCTGGACGCGGTAAAAGCAACGGAGCAGCACTAGCTTCCCCCGCTCCAGCGCGCTCTAGCCGTCTTGCCAGGGTGACCCCCTCATCTGTTGGAGTCACTACTCACAGCTTCACAGCTCAGAGTCATGACCTCCGTGAGGACTTCGTGGAGCTCAGAAACCGCGAGCATACCTTTCCTGACTCAGAGGAAAGGCAGGCTATGAAGAGGGAGTGGAAGCAAGCGCCCTCTTCCAGGGGTCTCACCCAGGCGCCTTTTGCGTCCTTCCTGAAAGAGGCATCACAGACTTTTCAAGAAGCCACAGAATTGAGGAACATAGGATAGAGGAGCCCCCAGCTAGGGAAACCAAACCCACAGGCACGTCTGGTTCCCCGGCGGGGCCCCTGGCATCTGTTTCTGGAGAACGTGCGTCAGCGAAAGCTCCTAAGAGGCTGCTGGACCCCTACCCACAGGGCTCCACCCTGGGCCATGGGAAAGAGTCGGGGGAGGAGGAGGTTGGCCCCGTGGTGGCCCAGGCTAGCCGTCCACCCCCGCCTGCAGCGATGAAGTCACAGGAGGTCAAGGAGAAGCAAAAAACCCCAGGAAGTGGACACTTAACTGAGGGTGTAAAGAAGAAAATTCTGTCCAGGGTGGCCGCCCTGAGGCTGAGATTGGAAGAGGAGAATGCGAGAAAGAACTCGGTCTTTGAGCGTCCTAAGCCGGAAACGTCGGTCTCGCGCACAGATGAGAAAGGGGAGCCCCGGAGGCCACCTTGCCAGAGCAAGGCGAGAGGTGAGGGCTAGGTCGCTTCCGGTCGCAGTCTGCGTTTGCTGACCTTGAGGGCAAAGTTCACGCGTCCCCCTGCGCCCTTGTAGTCAGGGTGCATGTCCGCTGGGCAGGCACTGGATGCTGGGACCAAGTGGTCTAATGTGCAGGCTGGTGGGTCTCAAACGTGAGTGACCTTGGGCTCCCCTAGGGGGCTCTCTAGACAGATCACTGTCATGTTCAACTCTTTGGGACCCCATGGACTGTAGCCCTCCAGGCTCCTCTGACCCTGGGGATTCTCCTGGCAAGAGTACTGGAGAGGGTTGCCATGCCCTCCTCCAGGGGATCTTCCCAATCCAAGGATCAAACCCAGGTCTCCCACATTGAAGGTAGACTCTACCATCTGAGCCACCAGGGAAGCCCATGAATACTGGAGTGGGTAGCCGGTCCCTTCTCCAGGGAACCTTCCCGATGCAGGAGGCCTCCTGCATTGCAGGTGGACTCTTTACCAGCTGAGCTACCTGGGAAGCCTGTTAAGACTGAAGCTGGGCCCAACCTAGAGTTTATGGTTCAAGAGAAAGTACATTTCTACTGAGCTCCCAGGGGATCTACCGGGAGTATCGGTGATACAGGCTGCCTGTAGGTAGGCTTAACTGAGGGAGCATGCAGTTAAGATGCTTCCTGTTCAATTATCCTTCAAAAAACAGGAAAGAAACAGGCACTCGACTGCAGTAATCTAGGTGAGAGATGACTTGGGCCAAGATGGTAGCAATGCATAGCAGTGACGAGTGATGACATGCTGTAGACGTTTTGTAGGTAGAAACCACGGGATCCGCTAATGGACTGGATGGAGGCTGTGAGAAAGAAGGCAAGGATGACTCCATGACGTCAGCCTGAGCTACTGTTAAGTCACGGGGTTGCTGTTTACTAAACCAGCAAGACTGGAGGAGCAGCTAGTTCTGTTAAAAGTACGTTTTGGACGTTTAAGTGTGCAGTTGTGCCAGGGCCCAGGGCCGAGGGCAGGAAAGGGCCACAGAATCAGCCATCGGGGATCCCGAGTGGTCGTCTTCTGTTGGAGTGCCGTGAAATTCAGGGACTTTACTGACTTTAAGCTCATGCTAACTCTACCGTAGCCTTTGGGTGTCTTTGAGGCAGCGAATTTTGTAATGCCTTGTTCCTCCGTTATGAACAAGTGATTTACACTAAGAGGCTTTGTCACATGTAAAAGGACTGAGCCTTCAGTCCCACCCTGACCGACACGGGTGCGTCCCCTGGGCCCATCATGGCTTGGTGGTGGTTTAGTCACCAAGTTGGGTCTGTCTCTTTTGCAACCCCATGGGCTGTAGCCCGCCAGGCTCCTCTGTCCATAGGAATCTCCAGGCAAGAATAATGGAGTGGGTTGCCATTTCCTACACCAGAGGATCTTCCTGACCCAAGGATCGAACCCAGATCTCTGTCTCCTGTGTTGGCAGGAGCTTTCTTTACTGGTGAGCCACCAAGGAGCTCGTTGATGCTTTTAACACTGGAGGCCCTCAAAGAGGTGAATGGGAATTCCATGGTGCGGAAGTTTAAAAACGCTTTCTAGGGGGAAAACCAGACTCCAAAGTTTGGGAAACCCAGTTTGCTCAGAGCACAGTGTATCTAGGAGGAGGTCTGAATGGGAGCTCAAGACTGCTGAGGTGGGAGGGGAGGTGTTTGCTAGACTGACCCGCTCCCACAGAAGGTGCTGCAGACACAGTGAGAGGTGTTCAGCCTTCGTGTGGCACTTCAGCATCAGGAGCCGTCGAAAGGCAGAGGGTTGGACTCTAGAGGAGGAGAGCAGACACTGAGCATCCGAGCCCAGGTCTGACTTTTAATAGAATAGTTACACCTGAACCCAGTTACAGGCGACAACACGTTGTTTTTGTCACCTGTTTTTGGCTGTGCGAGGTCTCTGTTGCGAGAGCTCTCCTCTAGCTGGGCGCTCGGGCTTCTGGGTACAGCAGCAGCTGCTGTTGCGGGGTGCAGGCGTCGGTGGCTGCGGCTCACAGGCTTAGCTGCTCCGTGACCTCTTCCTGGACTGGGGACTGAACCTGTCTCCTGCATTGGCAGGCGGAGGATCTTTACCACTGAGCCACCAGAGAAGCCACAAAGTCCAAAACGTACTTTTTTTTAACAGAACTACTAGCTGCTCCTCCAGTCTTCCTGTTTTAGTAAACAGCAACCCCGTGACTTAACAGGATCTCAAAGGCAACCTACAGCCCATGGGGTTGCAAAAGAGACAGACCCAACTTAGTGACTAAACCACCACCAAGCCATGATGCGCCCAAGGGGACGCGCCCGTGTCGGTCAGGGTGAGACTGAAAATTCAGTCCTCTTATGCGCTGTGATACAGCCCCTGAGGACAAATCATTGTTCATAACAGGAACAAGGCATTACAAAATTCGCTGCCTCAAAGACATCCAAAGGCTACGGTAGAGACGGCATGAGCTTTGGTGAGAGGGAGGGAAATTTTATTTGGAAAGGAGACGGATGCCAATTTGAAGAGATGGAAGGTGCTGGTACAGAGGACATTCTGTATCTTACACTTGCAGCTCTTCACTGTGCTACTTCCAAAGGCAGGGCAGGTCAAAAGGCGGAGAAGATGGCTGGGCTGTCCGTGGCCAGGAGGCTCTGTCCTCCGGGACGGGTAGCTTGGGTGGAGCCTGTCACAGCCCTGTGAGAAGAGATCTTTAGTGCATAGAGTGGCTGTACACTTTCTGCCCATTATAATGTTACTTCAAATAAAAGATTAAAAACTCAAAACATCAACTAGTGCAGCTAACTGGTATAATTAGACCACGTGCTAAACAAGATTTACAGAAAAACATTTAGGTACAATCTGGGAGTCTCCTTGTAACCACCTTTTCTATTAGAAGTGGCATGGGTTTTCTTTCAAATTTAAGTATAAAATTTCTCTTCATCTCACCCTGCCCTTTGAGTCTGAAGTCCCCCAGGGTCTCTATCTCAAGTTTCAGACTCTCAGGGGCTCAGAGTCCTGGTAACTGCAGTCAGCTTTGCTTTGCTTGGGGGAACTGCATCAACGCCAAACTCCATCCTATAATCCAAGATCCCAGCCACCTCTTTCCTAGCTCTTTCCCACAAAACCTGGTAAGTCAGAAGAGATGGTGGCGAGGTAACATGCCAGCCCTGGACTGGGGCACAACGCTGCAGCCCTCTAACACCAGGGAGAGGCTCCTTAGCAGAGACCTCACTCCCCATCCACGTCAGAGGGGCCCGCAGCCTCGGCTGCAGAAAGGGACCACAAACGACTTCCCGAAGAGGTATCCAACCATATTCTAGTGATATGCTTCAAAACATCTAAAGAGAGCGGAACTGTGCTTTAAAGAATCGAGTGGGTTTCAGCCCAGAGGCGGCAGGGGGTGGGAGTCGTGTTTGGAACTGTTCTCTCTCCGGGAGAGAGGACCGACCAGGTGCTGCCGGAGGGAGGGTTTGATCTCGGCCTCCCTAGGGGCGAAGGGCTGCAGCCCCGGGAAGCACAGCCTTGGGGGCGGGAGGCAGTGCTGGGTGTGAGGGAGGACTTGAAAGGACAAACTGAGTAAACTTGGAGACTCAAAGCTTCGTGCAGCCGAGCTTTATAGTCACCAGGGGATTTCTCAATCCTGTGCCCTCAACACTTGGCCAGAATATACACAGAAGATAAACCCAGCTTCACTCTTAGGCCTCATTTCAGCTCCTCCATCTGTTTTTATCCCTCACCCATCCCACACAAAAGGGGGTCCTCTCCCAAAGCCTCATGGCCACCTGATCAAGCCTCTCCCTGACCCTCATTCAGCTCAGCCGGCCACGTTATGCCTTGCCCTGAATCCCCCACCCTGCTTTCTGTCTTCAGAACCCACAGCCGACTGTGGACAGGGCTGGCAGACCTAGGAACACTTAGGTGTCAGGAAATCCTCCATGAAGGGTCCTGGAGGAAATGTGTCCCAGGTGGGGCGACGGGCGTGGTCAAGGCCCTGGACCAAGATCTTGACAGCGGGGATCAGGGCACCTGAGAGGTGGGCTTTGTCATCCGTAGGCCTCGGTATAGCTCATCTTTCTCCCGTAATATCATTAGTGCCCTGGTACTCTAACTGAAGAATTCATTACCTGAGCATCCCATGTTACTTCCTGGGAAGAAAAATAAGCTTTTAAATACATATTATATAGCCAAGAGAGGGGAGGCACACTGACGATTTCACAGCAGTGGAATCTGAGGCAACAGTAGACCACCTCAGTGTCGATGACTTTTGGCTGTGGATTACACAACACAACCACAGCTGTGTAATTGTGGAACTTGGGCGTAAGAGACCACCCCCAACGAGTCCAGTAACCTCACTACCTGCCCTGTTCTGACCACGTGGTGGTAGCCATCCTCCCCTGGTCTATGCTGCCGCCCAGTGGCTACCCTGAGTAATTACACATTCACCCGGTGTGCCAAGCTCTCCTCCCTGGTTTGGTTTTTTCCAAGATCCCAATTTCCTGAGACAGATGGCTATTTATTAATATACATTGTCGTGGCTAAGTCGTCTGATTCTGCGATCCCATGGTTTGTAACCCACCAGGCTCCTCTGTCCTTGGGATTTCCCAGGCAAGAATACTGGAATGGGTTGCCATTTCCTTCTCCAGGGGATCTCCCCCACCCAGGGATTAAACTTGTGTCTCCTGCATTGGCAGGCGGATTCTTTACTGCTGAGCTATCAGGAAAGCCCATTAACATTCCTACTCCGGTTATAGTCTCTAAAAAATAAGGGTTATAAGTTCACTACTAAAAACAGTTCTAGCAAAAAGTAGAATATCAAGTCTGTCGTGAATTAGATAATCTACCTTTAGACATACATGATCATCCACGATTTTAAACGGTGACAAAGAGCCCAGAGTGTCGCCTAACCCCTGGCAGTTGCTTCTGTATTGCTCCTGTTTGATTCAGGTAGACAGCTCTAATTGATAGCGGACATCACTGCTCCTGTTTGATTCAGGTAGACAGCTCTAATTGATAGCGGACATCACTGAAATCCATCAGGATATTGTCAAAGACAACTGATCAAAGAGCAAGAAGGATAAATGTTCAACAAATAACTTACTGTTTTTAAAATACTTATCTGGCTGTGTTGGGTCTTAGTTGCACCACGTGGACGCCTGCTTGGGTCACGCAGGGATCTTTTCATTGTGGTACGTGAAGCACTAACTGTGGCTCGGGGGCCCAGTTGCTCCTCAGCGCGTGGGGTCCTCCCGGACCAGGGATCGAACCCGTGTCTCCTGCAATGGTAGGCTTGATTCCTAACCACTGGCCCCCCAGGGAAGACCCCAGCAAATAACTTATTGTTGAGATGCCTTTGGGCCTGGCGCTTAGCCACGCTGCTCGGCTGGCCCAGGCTTCATCCTGCTCCCTACTCCCAGCTCTGCCGCAGACCTGGCCGTCCTCTCACAGCATCTTAGCCTGGCCAGGTTCTGTGCGCGAGGTGTCGACAGCCGTCCTTCCCACCCTTTTTTTTTTATTTTTAATCTCAAGTTCTTTTTCACCTTGTGCATTGCAGAGCTCAAGAAATTTCAGGTAGCAGAAAGTGGGACTTTCTTTTTTTAAGAGTTCACATCCAAATTATACTAGCTGTCTTTAATAAACTTACAAAACCAGAAACTTGACAAATTAAGAGGTTGAGGAACCTTCAAATAAAGCTAAGGGTCTCTTAGCACATGTTTAGTGTAAATAGACGTTACAATTGCTTCATCTTCTTTGATTTCTAAGAGCAGAGAAATTTTCAAAGTGGAGTCTTCATTGCTTCCTTAGCCATTATTTCTAGGGCTTACACGACTTTCCAAACTAGAAGCAACACTGTTTAAAAGGTGGCACACGTCAAAATTAGAAACAAAATCCTAATGGTCACGGCAGAGTCACCTTCTGCTTCCCATTAAAGTAGATGCATTTCAGAGAGCAGTGTTTGACAGGCAGCCGTTCCACACTGCCTGACAGGGTCAACTACACCAAGACCCTTTCAAAACTGAAAGGCGTGCTTATCGCTCCTTAATACTTTCAAAGCAAACTCTGTCTGAGAATGCCAAGGTGTGTGTGAGTGTTAGTCACTCAGTCCTGTCTGACTCTGTGACCCCATGGACTGTAGCCTGTCAGGCTCCTCTGTCCACAGGATTGGGAGGGCTGAAAAGAGAATTTTTGGTTAAACTGACTTGTGCATTTCCTATCTGTCTAGGAAAGCGACATCTCCCTTCAGACGCTAGGTTTTCTCATCAATTAATGGAGGAGGAGGATAATGATCCATCTCATGGCTTTGTTGAGAGAATTAAATGTGATAAAACAGGAAAGTCTAAAAGCTCTTCTGCACTTCTCATGAGAACACCGACCTACCAGTTTTCTCCTTTCCAGCTCCGGTATTACTGAAAAAGATCCAAGCTGAGATATCCCCTGACCACTCTGGAAACGTAAAATTGAGCTGCCAGTTTGCAGAGATTCATGAAGACTCTACCATCTCGTGGACGAAAGATTCAAGGCTGATAGCCAAGTGCAGAGATCAGCTCCGGTATTACTGAAAAAGATCCAAGCTGAGATATCCCCTGACCACTCTGGAAACGTAAAATTGAGCTGCCAGTTTGCAGAGATTCATGAAGACTCTACCATCTCGTGGACGAAAGATTCAAGGCTGATAGCCCAAGTGCAGAGAAGGTGCGTTATCCGCCCTGGCTACTTTTCAGTTTATTTCACAACGTGGTTCTAAAGAAACAGTAGATCATAGGAAATAAAGGAAGGTCGAAGCAGAAACTCCACACCCGGTGTCTAAGAGGAGTGACAGGGAAGAGCAGAGGGCTTGCATCTGGCCTCAGCCATGGACCCCTTTCATCCTCTAAAAGCAGGGAAAGCTGTCAATCATCTAGCCTGAGGTTCTGTGGTCCCGAGATTAAAGAGCTCTCCTATCGCCCAGTGCAACTTGCCGTCCTCCTAATTCCCATTAACCTGACAAAAAGCTCAGATGAAGCTAAGGTAAGTCAAAAGGAAAAACCAATCTGAGCTTATGGAAAAGTGGCATCTCCCAAGGGTGGAGAGCTGCCATCTCTAGGATGGAGATACCAGTTTCTATCTGGGGCCCCAGGTTTACTAGAGGAGATGGGGGCGGGGGAGATGAGTGAGCACATCATTGCTGAGAATCCCCTGCCCCTCTCTAGCAGTAAACGCTTGCTCAAGTGAGCTGGTAATCAAGGAGTCTTCTGTTGCACCCGAGGAGGTGTGGCTCCTTCTAGAAACAGATCTCCTGGTTCGATGGAAACCAGTCTAACTTAATCCTCATACGCTTCTGCCAAAAGAGATCCCGGTTCAGTTCCCCAAGTGTTCTTAACCTCCTAGTCTTGTCCAACTCTTTGCAACCCCATGGACTATAGCCCGCCAGGCTCCTCTGTCCATGGAATTCTCCAGGCAAGAATACTGGAGTGGGTTGCCATTTCCTTTTCCATAAAAAGTGAGGCAAATCAGTTTTCTGTGTAATTGTCTGCTTGGAACACATCTTTGTAAACTGCTCCAGACGCAGCTATGGAAGACTTGAACTCTAGTTTTGTTTCTATAACGTCACTCCAGAGAAATCCAGCTGGGCTGTAACTATAATAAAGCTGCTTTGCCTAAAGTGCAGCTTCAGAGATGCTTGCCCATGTCCGTGTCCCCCACTGCAGAGCAGGAGACGACTCCATGGTGAGCCTGGCCATCCTTCAAGCCGGCCAGAAGGACCAGGGCCTCTATTACTGCTGCATCAAGAACAGTTACGGGAAAGTGAACACTGAGTTTAGCCTCACCGCGGAAGGTAAACCTCAGCTTCGCCATTCCCAGTGAGCTGCTAGCCCTGCAGCTCAGGGACACTCACTGTACTGAAGCTTTCTCTCCTGTCTTCTAGTCCTCAAACAGCTCTCAAGTCATCCAGATGCTAAAGGTAAGCGGATCTGAGCCGAACGCCAGCGGAAGCGGGTGCACCCTAGACCATGAGACAGAGCTAGAGACGAAGGCAGAAGCAAGTGTTCCCATCAGCTCTTCTGATGGAGCAGGAGAGGGCTCGGGAATTGCCTGGGGAGCCAGGGGTAACTCATAAGCTGTTTCAACCTAATCGCAGGGCCTGCGATGAATGGGGTTAGGCTACAAGTGTCCAGTGTGAGTAAGATCAGACTGTAGCGGTGCCTTCGCTGGGACCATGTGGTGGTGGGGGGGGGGCGGCGCGGGTTGCTCCCCTTTCTCTGAAGCACCGGCTGTGGGTCCAGCCCACCTCCCTGGGATTTTTCGGCCTCTGGCTCTTTCACTCTATTTTGGTTCTGCTTTTTTTTTTCAATCAGACTAGCAGTTGCACTAGTGAGCAGATTTTTAGCGAGTCAGATATTTGGGAGAGTAAGACCATTCATTTGCATCTTAGAAGTGAGAGGTGGGCTTCTGGGCTTTCCTGTGGCACTAATGCACCGCTGAAGCAGCGAGCCAGCTGCCGACACACAGGCTGCCTCGGGGCCGCCCGCCGAGCCCACGCGGCCTTGCGTCTCCTCTTGGGGACGGCTGCCCGCTGCGCTTGGCCATCTGCTGGCCAGTTTCTCACAGCCTGCCTGGGGGGAGGCCCTGATTGTAGCTTTCTAATCTCGTGATGCAGACACTCTCCACGGCCAAGGTTACCTGCCCGTTTGTGCTATGTGGACTGGTTTTTTTCTTCCCCTAAGGCAACTAAAATCCTGAGATCTTTGAAAACAAGCCTGAAAAGACATCAAGATGCAGTGACATCTAGTAATTAAAAACAGGGGGCTGGGATCTCGACTTCAATGGTCTATTAAATGTTGCAACTTATCCAAAACAGACTTAAATGCAGCCTCCTCACAAACCATTCAAACGCTGCATACCCGTGTGTCATATGCTTGTGTAAGCTTATAATCCTCTCCCTACATCTGTCTCCATCCCCCTGAAGTCTATGCAAAAGAATATCCTTTTCTCCGATCAGAAAAATGACCTTCTAGAAGAAAGGGGTTCTATCTCGTAAGCTGCTCAGCACCAGTGGGCATTCCCCATAGCAGATTCTTGCTCTGATCTCATTAACTTAGGTTTGCAGAGACTCGTTTCTCAAGGCTTTTACCAGTTAGGAACAAGACCCTAGTGAGGCTGAGGTACTGGTCTCTAAGTGTAGCGCTGTGACTCCCACCACTGGGTGGGAGCCTGGACCCTGAAGATGTCACCTTCTCCATGTGAGCAGGGGTCCCATTTCCATGGTTGAGGAGGCCGTACCTTCCTCTGCTTCCTGTGTACCTTCCGATAAAGAAGCGTCAAGTGACTTCACCTGGAGGAATCTCCCCTAGACACCTTATTTAAATCTCCAGAAGAGGCACATATAATTTTAAAAGTTGACCTCTAACTAAAAATCTAATAAAACCAAGCTGGTGGGAGAGTCAAAAAGGGATGACTCAGAGCTAGAACAACTTAATGATGGTACACAGGGCTTCAGAGAGAAGTTCTAAGATGCAGCTATCTTATAGCTTCTCCTGGCTAAGTAGGCATTCCTGGAAGTTACAGACAGGATTATTGATGGAGTTCGCGCTTGTCTTGTATTTTTTTCTTTGGGGAAGTTGCCCATCCCCACCTCTGGTGGTGGCTGCTGCTGCTAAGTTGCTTCAGTCGTGTCCGACTCTGTGCAACCCCATAGACAGCAGCCCACCAGGCTCCCCATCCCTGGGATTCTCTAGGCAACCCACTCCAGTGTTCTTGCCATTTCCTTCTCCAATGCATGAAAGTGAAGGTGCTCAGCCATGTCCGACTCTTAGTGACCCCATGGACTACAGCCTACCAGGCTCCTCCGCCCATGGGATTCTCCAGGCAAGAGTACCGGAGTGGGGTGCCATTGCCATCTCTGAACGATACAGCAACTAGAAAACTTTACAGAGATCCAAGATGATTCTGTGTTTCAGCTTCTCTTCAGAGGGAACATTTTTTGTTTTGGGTTGTACCCGCCTACTTTAATCTACCGCAGGCATTCTTAAGAGGCAGTGACACCCACAAGCAGACAAAATTGGGTCTTGGGGAGGCAAACTTATTTTTGTTCATAAAGCACATACGAACCTATAGTACATAACCAGATACACAGCGCCTCTGTGGTAGTCGCATCTTATGTGGAGCAGTTGGGGTGGGAAGGCTAAAAAGAATCCTTGCAAGGAGGCAATAATGAAAAAAAACTGGGAAACACTGAGCTAGCAGATCTTGTCAATTTTTTCCCTCTTCCACATTTCGCTCATCTTTCCCACTTGTCTTTAATCACCTGACCTGATCCTGTTCACACTTCCTAGACCAGTCTACAGTCCTCTTTCTGGCCTCCCCAGCTTTGCCCGCCTCTCCTCCGGTCCCCTGGGGGCCTTGCCTTGCGCTCTATCCTCAGTGACCGCCTCCCCCATCTCCCCGTCAAGCTCTGCCTCCGCGGGAGCCCAGCGTGGCTCCTGCTCCCAGCGTCTGTGGGTCAGCCCTGTCCTTCGCTGTGCATGTGTGGGGATGCTCGTCAGCCAGTGAGCAGGGCTGGGGGATGTTTCTGTGCAACGGAAGCTGTGTTGTGTTCTAGTATATGAAGAGATTGAATTCAGCCAGCTCATCTTCCGCGAGGACTTCCTCCGCGACAGCTACTTCGGGGGCCGCCTGCACGGCCAGATCGCCACGGAGGGGCTGCACTTCGGGGAAGGCGCGCACCGGAGAGCCTTCCGCAGCGAGGTGCTGCGCGGCCTCGCGCCGCTCTTCAAGCCGGGCCACGCCTGCGTGCTCAAGGTGCACAACGCCGTCGCCTACGGGCCAGGAACAACGACGAGCTCGTCCAGAGGAACTACCGGCTCGCCGCGCAGGTGGGTGGTGCCGCTCGAGGCGGGAGATGGACCCAGATAACCCGAGATGAAAGTCCGACTCAGAACTTGATGCTCAGAACTTGATGCGAGTGTCGCCAGAAGGGCGTCTGTCTGCGAGGTTACTAGACCTAGGCCAAATGCTAGAATCAAACCCTGGTCTTGTCCTCGCGAATTCCTGGCCTCGTGCCAGCCAGGTGGGACTTGCCTGTGTCCAGAGGGGTCTCGCCAGTTTCTACCTGGGCTGGGATCACTTCCGGGCAGGCTTCCTGGGAAGCCCCATCAAATCCCCCGGGCCTTGAATCTACCTGGACACAGAATGCTATGTAGGGAGTGGGTGTCTAAGCTGTCTTAGATGCCAGCACTCCCAAAGGACAGCTAAAGTGGCCCCAGGGACCGCAGCCCGCCAGGCTCCTCTGTCCATGGAGTTCTCCAGGCAAGAATACTGGAGTGAGGTTTGCCATTTCCTTCTCCAGGAAAGGACAGCCAAAGTCAAGGGTAATTTCTGGAGGCTTCTGGTTGGTCTTAGGGGAGAGGAAGGGGGCTGGGGTACAGGCCGAAGGGTCAATGTTTGTCCTGGTTCCTGCCTTCCTGAGTCATGTTCAGTATCCGCCCATAAGCTATGGAGGAAGATGGAGCTGAGTCTAAGTTCCTTCCTGTGCTGCTAGGGGGTGGTACCTTTGAGGCAAGAGGGGGGAACACGGGCTTCTTCCCTGCGTCACCCCCTCCCAGTCCATGAATTTCACTCAATGCCAAGGCTGGCCGAGCTTTCAGGAGAGCTGGGTGTAGCTCTTTCACAAACCAGGGGCCTTTAAGTTTTTTAACCCACAAAATGAATAGGCCAGACTCAGGTCTCTTGTGTGCTCTCAAACCTCATCCACGGTTATCTCAGATGTGGCGATGGTCCTGTGGGCCTGGTGCTCATGAAGACAGCCGTCTCCTCTGAGCACAAGATTTTGCCACACGCATTCCTTTTCCTCCGAATCTTTCCTCCTCAGCTTGCTTTCAGGGAGTATTCCTTCCATCTCAAGTACCGTCTGGTTCGACTAGTCATGGAAAATCCTCCAGCATCCAGATGCCACTTAGAAAATCCCTACAGAGTAGGAAAGCAGGATGCCGTTTGCTTTTCCTAAGCCAACAATCTTGGCAAGGTGTTCATTACTTACAGCTTGTTATACCTTTTAAAAAACACCTTAGTTAGGAGAACTCATGGGAAACTCAACCATTCCCACCCACGCTTCATCTGAAACCCTATCCGGGGACCAGTCCCCTTAGCTCAAGGTGAACTTCAGCCACGCGGGTCATAGTTCAGGGACACCTCGCCTGGAGACCACGTGACCGTCACCTGCATGGCTCCTTCAGGCCCCAGAGCTCCTGCAGCTACGAGCTGTAGGCTACGTTCATCATCGCTTCTGTGCCCCCAACCACCAGATGGGTTTGCAAATCCACTGAGTCGACCTGCGTTGGGAAATCTGAGTCTCCCTGGGCAGCGCTGACTTTCTTCTCACCTCTGGGGTTTCCTGTGTGTTTGGGTGATCTAGGAATGCTACGTGCAGAACACTGCCAGACACTATGCCCAGATCTACGCTGCGGAAGCCCAGCCTCTGGAAGGCTTCGGGGAAGTGCCTGAGTAAGTGTTTCCCCCTTGGGTTGGCCCAGCTCTGACTTGGGGACGTGGGCGGACTGGAGGGATGAGAGGCTGGGGAGAAACAGGGCGCTGTTTTTTAACCCACAAAATGAATAGGCCAGACTCAGGTCTCTTGTGTGCTCTCAAACCTCATCCACGGTTATCTCAGATGTGGCGATGGTCCTGTGGGCCTGGTGCTCATGAAGACAGCCGTCTCCTCTGAGCACAAGATTTTGCCACACGCATTCCTTTCTCCTCCGAATCTTTCCTCCTCAGCTTGCTTTCAGGGAGTATTCCTTCCATCTCAAGTACCGTCTGGTTCGACTAGTCATGGAAAATCCTCCAGCATCCAGATGCCACTTAGAAAATCCCTACAGAGTAGGAAAGCAGGATGCCGTTTGCTTTTCCTAAGCCAACAATCTTGGCAAGGTGTTCATTACTTACAGCTTGTTATACCTTTTAAAAAAAACACCTTAGTTAGGAGAACTCATGGGAAACTCAACCATTCCCACCCACGCTTCATCTGAAACCCTATCCGGGGACCAGTCCCCTTAGCTCAAGGTGAACTTCAGCCACGAGGGTCATAGTTCAGGGACACCTCGCCTGGAGACCACGTGACCGTCACCTGCATGGCTCCTTCAGGCCCCAGAGCTCCTGCAGCTACGAGCTGTAGGCTACGTTCATCATCGCTTCTGTGCCCCCAACCACCAGATGGGTTTCAAATCCACTGAGTCGACCTGCGTTGGGAAATCTGAGTCTCCCTGGGCAGCGCTGACTTTCTTCTCACCTCTGGGGTTTCCTGTGTGTTTGGGTGATCTAGGAATGCTACGTGCAGAACACTGCCAGACACTATGCCCAGATCTACGCTGCGGAAGCCCAGCCTCTGGAAGGCTTCGGGGAAGTGCCTGAGTAAGTGTTTCCCCCTTGGGTTGGCCCAGCTCTGACTTGGGGACGTGGGCGGACTGGAGGGATGAGAGGCTGGGGAGAAACAGGGCGCATTTCAACGAGTCTAAGTTCCAAAAGGGTGCACGTGGCTGCCACCCTACAAAAATAGAGAAATATTAGTGTATGGATATATGGAATAATTCAATAAATGCATATACTATGTTAAATAGAAAATGTATCTACTCATAGGTATTGTCTAAACCATAAACAGAACAGGAGGTCAAGAAAAACTTAGTCCTATGATACAACAAATACAGTGGTGCGTCAGGAAAAAGCAGATCGGATGATCGGGACCATAGGAGCGTAGTCCCTGCTCCAGGGAGCACCACGGAGGTGCAGAGTTTACCCACTGAGGTCAGTTACACTGACGAGTATCTGTTGGCCCATGCGCAGGCTGGAGTGTCTGGAGCTTGTGTTCACCGACCTCTTATCTGGCTGAAACCACACGTGGGAAGAGAAGGGGCTGTGCCAGTGCCCGCTGGAAACTGCAGACGGAACAGTCGTTTACACATCAGTGCAAATGGGGAAGGGGGGAAGCAGGAAGAGCCTGTTTCTTGTCCACGTCATCTCTGAACTCGCAAAACGGACTGCCTTCCTAAGAAGGTGTCGGGCACACCCCGTACAGAGTCTCATGCCTGCTGCTCTGCAAGGTCTGCCCGTGTCCTCTGCACATGCACGCCTGCTGAGTCACTTCCATCGTGCCCAGACCCTTTGAGACTCCGTGGACTGGAGCCCTTCAGGCTCCTCTGTCCATGGGATTCTCCAGGCAGGAATCCTGGAGTGGGTTGCCATGCCCTCCTCCAGGGCATCTTCCTGACCCAGGGATTGAACCCGCATCTCTTATGTCTCCTGCACTGGTGGGTTCTTTACCACTAGCGCCACCTGGGAAGCAATTCTCAGCAACTTCAAGAAAAATGAACAGACTGCAAAGAAAACCACTTCTCACTGCTTTTCTGCTCAGTGCACTGAGGTAGCCTGGACTGGGCTGTCTGTAGAGCTCAGCCCATTCTTCTCCAGCCCCATCTTTGCTGCTCTGTTCTCTTTAGTTCCTGGTTGAGGAGGAAGAGTCCACCTAGTAATCAGTCCACCCAGTGTGGCACCAAAGTGCCCTCCTGCAGGGACACACCCTAGGACTTGGGGGCTTCTCTAAGGAAAAGAACACAATTATGAATATCAAGATGCGTCCAGGGACTTGGAAAGCGTGAAGGACTCAGGCCTAATCGGCTTCCAGCAAATCTGCCACCGCTCTGGAAATGGCTGTGCATGTTTTGGAATCCAAATACCTTTCCTTATTGTGGGAGAGTTTGACCTCATTCATGGACAGGAGCAGGATATGGAGGGATAGTTCAGTCCTTCAGTCGTGTCTGACTCTTTGCAACCCCATGGACTGCAGCATGCCAGGCCTCCAAGGCCATCACCAACTCCCAGAGTTTACCCAAGCTCATGTCCATTGAGTCGGTGAAGCCATCCAACCATCTCATCCTCTGTCATCCCCTTCTCCTGCCCTCAATCTTTCCCAGCATCAGTCTTTTCAAATAAGTCAGTTCTTCGCATCAGGTGGCCAAAGCACTGGACTTCCAGCTTCAGTATCAGTCCTTCCCCAAGCATGGGATTAGCACTCAGCATCCATGTTGGAAGGGTTGCCCACGTGGTGTCTCAGGACAGTGTCCTGGTCTAGATCCTGCTCCTGAGAGAAGTGCTCTGCCTGAAATTGGGCGGGGAGAAGAGGGGAGGTGCACTTCTCATGTTTTGTTTAAGGAAATACTCATAAATGGCAGAAGTGGGTAACATGCACCTGCAAAAGGCCGAGTTGCCTGCAGAAGGCTTTCTTTGGAATGTTTTTGTCTTCAAAACTCACCCGAATGTTGCATCCTTCTTCCCACTTTGCTGACGTTTTCTCTACGATCTTTGACTCGAGGTGACACCTAGGGGTAGCCTCCAGCTGGACTCCGGGAGAGGGCAGGTCGTGGGTGGAGCCATGTGTCCTCGGTACTCTGAGAGATCCTTCCAGCTCTCTCACCGCTGGGGAAGCAGCCCCCACAACCCTGTGCGAGTGCAGACCTGCCCAGGGACCCCTTCATCGTGAGACAGACCTGAATTTCTCACCTTACTGCGAGAGGACCTGCCCTGGGTCTCCAGAGAGGCGGGGATGATGGTGGTGCCTGTGACAGCATCTCGGTGGGGGGGGGGGAGGGGAGGAGGCGAGGAGGCCCCGCCTTGCTGCCCGCATGACTCTTCCTAAGCTTGGCTTTCGTCACGGAGTTGCACAGGATTGTTCTACACGCTTACCTGTAGAGATTCTGGCTGAAAACCTGGGGCACTTCCGAGGCCTTCACCGTAAAGCTTGTGTGTGGTTTTACTAACACAGCTGACCCCAGCCTCCCCGCTCGGTCACCGTCACTGCTGCAGGGGACTGTCACACTATCACTTTCTTGTCACTTAGACCCTCTAGAAACCTCCTTTCTGAGCCTTTAAACATCTTGATAGTTGTTATAAGTCCCTAATGCAGGTCCCTGTTTACCCATTTGATCTGTACTAAACATATTCATGTTCGTAAACATCAAAAATTAGCATCTTTTTCCTCAGGGTGGCTATCGTAATTTCTGCTTTACACCCTCGAAAACGGCATCTGTTGAGGTCAGACTTGAACGAGATGACCTCTCCTCGAGTGTCGGGTCGTGTCCTGTATCAGTCGTGACCAGGAGGGCTGCTCCAGGCCTCCGGTAGAAGCAGGCAGAGACGTTGCTACATCCTATAATGCACAGGACAGGCGCCGCCCAGGAATTACCTGGCCCAGATGTCCATGCCAGGACTCGAGCTCTGTCCTGTGTACATATTCTTTTCTCCCCCAGACACTGAGCGTTCACTACGAGCCAGGCCTTGCTCCAAGCCAGGTGATGGGCGCTTAAAGGGTCAAAATGAAGCGGGTTCTCGCCCCTCACGGCCAGCAGTGCGAGGCATGTAGGTCAAAGCCCAGTGCGCTGAGTGCAAGGAGTTATGGGGACACGGAGGGGGGCTGGAAAGGCTCCCAAGGAGCAGGGTGTTGAAGGAGTCGGAGTCTTCCAGATGAAGGGCAAGGGTGGAGACTCGCAAGCGAAGGAGGCAGCATGTCCAAAGAGATGAAGAGCCGGGAAAGGTGGTTTCCAAGGAGACGGGAAAAGTTCAGAGCTAGGTGCTGGGAGGCAGATAAAAGGGGGGCAGGGTAAGAGGCAGGAAGCCAGGAGGCCGGAATGCAGAGGACTTTAACTGCTCAGCTGATGAGCTTGGAATATGTTTTCTTGGCTTCGGGGGTGAGGAGGAGGCAGGGGTTAACCAGGAGCTTTAGCAGGCAAACGAGCCCCAGAGCAGACATGTCGCTAATCTTATCTTCAGAAGAGTTTTAGGTTCACAGCAAAATTGAATGGAGGGGACAGATTTCCACACCCATCCCCTCCCCCACCATCCACACCCCTCGCCAGGTTGGAACGTCTGTCAGTGAATCTCCACTGACATCACTGCAGGCCCTCAGCGTACGTTAGGGCTGTGCATTCTGTGGGCTTGGAGAGCTGTCTACCGATGCGTTATGTGGCACCACAGAGCGTAGTTTTGCTGCCCTGAAAGTCCTCTGCTGGTGCGGCTCTCTCAGCTATCTGCCTGGGGGCAATGGATGTCCAGGGACAAGGCCCAGAGGCTGGATGCAGTGAGACCAGTCTGCAAGTGGTTGCTACAGCCCCAAAGGGGACGCAGTGACGGTGGAACTAAGCCTCCGGCATGGGGAGTTTGAGAACAGGCTTGCCTGACTTTCCAGGGGTAGGTGTGCTTAATCAGACTTATGGAAGGAGCCGGGCTTCCATGATGGCTCGGCCATAAAGAGTCCACCTGCAATACAGAAGATGCGGGTTTGATCCCTGGGGCAGGACGATCCCCTGGAGAAGGGAATAGCAGCCCACTCCAGTATCCCTGCCTGGAGAATCCCATGGACAGAGGCGCCTGGGGACCTACAGTCCATGGGGTCACTAAGAGTCGGACACGACTTGGTGACTAAAGAACAACATGGAGGAAGCAAAAAGGGAGAGGAGCCTGACGTGAACTTACTGTGGCTCAGCTGGTGAAGAATCCGCCTGCAGTGCAGGAGACCTGGCTTCAGTCCCTGGGGTGGGAAGACCCCCTGGAGAGGGGAAAGGCTACCCACTCCAGTATTCTGGCCTGGAGAATTCCAGGGACAGGGGCCTGGCGGGCTGGGATAGGCCATAGGGTCACAAAGAGCTGGACACGACTGAGCCGCTTTCACTTAGACTGGGCAGACGCAGCGGCCCGGTGAAGACCGTGAAGGCCGGGGAAGGTGTGGGCGTGTGGCAGATGGATCACTCGGCACAGGCACAAGCTATCCCGCTGAGTTGTTGAATGGAAAGAACACAAAGGTACAGTTGCCAACAGACTCTACAGATGCTGGAGTTGGGGTAAATAAGTAGTTCAGTCTTTGCTGTGTTAAATTCGAGACGCCTTTTAGACATCAAGAATAGATGGAGAGTTAGTTGGCTGGAGACTTAGTCAGGATTTCAGGGGAGAGGTCTGGGCTGCTGATGTAAATGCGGAAGCTGTCAACTCGTAAACTGTATTCAAAGCGAGGGAATTTCAAACTGGAGAATTGATTGCCGAGCAAGGAGAACGGTGCCAGGATGCGCCAGGGTGTGAAGGATGGGGAGAAACGAGGAACCGGCAAAGCAGGCAGACAGGAAGCAGCCAGGGAAGCGGAAAAGAAACCAAAAGGAAGTGTTTCTGGAGGGCGGGGGAAGACGTATTAGAAACAATGAGAGCGACTCTTCAGCGCCACTGAGAACAGTCAGATGAGGGCCGAGAAGGGGACTGCCCGCTGGGGGCCGTGGTGCCCCGGACCGAGGTTTCTTTCAGCAGAAAGGCCACTTTGGGTTCAGGAGAGACTTGGGAGGGGAAAGGGTTGTAGGAGGATCTGGGTTTTGATGGGAATGGCGAGTCGGGCTGGGAGTGGGCTGCGGGGTCCGCGGGCTGAGGAGTCATCACAGCGTGCCCACCGGGGAGGAGTCTGCAGGGGCACGTGACGCAGGAGAGAGTGGGCCCCACCGCCAGAGTGTCCTCGAGCCTCGGGGAGGGGCCGGGATCCAGGGTGCCGGTGGGGCGAGGGCTCGGGTCGCAGCCAGAAGGGCTGGTCCTTGGGGGTGGGAGCGCGTGGTGGTGGCAGCTTTTAGATGCTCAGCGTTTGTTTCCCAGTCCAATCAGGAAGCCGGTGCTG